>JAUBNQ010000013.1:17180575-17191999 GCA_032353495.1 Ctenopoma kingsleyae
CAACTGAACTTAGTCTAAATTAGTGTTAAAATACCAATAACAACACCAACATCACCTTTTGTTTCACTTAAGGCAGGAATGTCCAAACTTTTTTAATCAGGACCAGAGTTGGTTACGTGAAGAGTCCTCAGACATTTTTTTTTACAGTAGGATTAACATACACTACCAGTCAAAAGTTTGGACACACATAAGAATGACCATGTTTATCATGAAAAGATTCATGTCTTCAGCTGTGTTATCATCATTGCACATGGTTTTCTAATGATCAGTTATCCTTTTAAATTAATAAATTTGCATTAGCAAACATAATGTGCTATTGGAAGAGAGCACTAATGTCTGCAGAATTTAGGCCTCTGTATGTTTATGTAAATATTCCTGTTTTCAGCTACAATAGTCATTTACAATATGAACATTTTCTACACATTCATTCTAATAAATTTGATGTTATGAAATCTGCTTTTCTTTCACAAACATGCTCATTTCTGTGTGTCCAAACATTTGACTGGTAGTGTACATACATACATTCACTGTTTTATAACTATTTTATTTTCATTGTTATAATTATCATTTTAAACATCACTGTTTTAAATCTAAGCCTCACAGGAACAAAAGAACAGGACAATCGTCGCCCTTCTCTCTGTGTCCCATGTGCAGCTGGTGAGTTCATGTGTGTGTCTGTGCCGGTGTCAAGGAGCAAATCGACCAGCTGATCTATCGGAGACGACGCGCGGTTTGCGTTATGATGTTTATGATGTGTGCGCTTTATTTAATGCTGGTTTGCACCAAGATGCCAGGGCTGTTTTTTTTAATCCCAGTTCGTCCGGAGCCATAAATAACACATTTGTAAAACCGAAGTTGCGGCTGGACTTAAAGAAACATAAGTCAGGTTAAGCAATAAACAGTTATTGACACCTACTCACAATATCTGACCATGAAGAAATTCTCTGTTCGCTTCTTCCTGTTGAACTGCGGAGAAACTCACCAACAAGCAGCGACATGTAGCTTCCTCCTGGGTCCTAATGCCCGCCTTCTACCTAATGCAGCTTAAACAGCCAGTACATAATTATAATTAAATCATGATAACGAGACTTATTATTTTTAATTTCAATTCGTAGTCTTGCTTTTATTTGTTAAGTGCGTAGCTGCACTCAGTGATACCTTGTATGAAATGTATGGCTATATAATTTTAAAATAGTATGATTGTTACTATATTTTTAGGGGGGCTTAGGATCATTTTGGGGGGGGCTGAAGCCCACCTAAAATAGGCCTAACGACGTCCATGACAAACTGTACGATCAATATGTAACTTGTTGCTTAGATAAGTTAGGCGATTGCTTTTATTTTGTAATTTCCTATTAAAACGGACGTTTTTATTTTGAAAGACGGCCAACAATTGCGGAACATCCATTTGATGTTAAAAGTAAACAAAGGAGAAAGGGTAAAGGAGATAAAAACTCTTAAGCTAGACAAAACTCTGCTTATATTTAGCTTGTTGTGATTTTAATACGGTATTATATGGTACTATACATTTATTATCTTGTCCTCTAGATGACATCTCTCTGGTAGAATAAATGATAAATTATGATAAAGTAAAAGTTAAAGTAAAAGTAAAAAGTATGGTGCAGTAAAACTACTCTTGGAGTACATTTTTTCCAAAAGGTTACTTAAGTAAATGTAACGGAGTAAATGAATAATCAAATACAATTTTATTAAAAAGCTGAAAATACCCATCCTCACCCAACGAAACACAACAATCGGATTGGATTTTTCTCTGTTTATTACAAAGATTCAGTCAACAGTAGTTCAGAGTTTGGCACCAACAATACAAAAACAAGTTAATAAAAAATAAAGTGTACACCCCAAAGTAGCATTGAACAAAATGCCTAAATAAAATGGGATAAATAAAAGAAATGAAAAAAAAAATACAAACACCTAAGTAATTAAAGGCATTTCACTTGGAAATAATGGTGAACTTCCCTATTCATTTGTGAAATTAACTTTTGGTCAGTCAGCTTTGGCTTTATAATCTAAATTGTAGAGCTAGCTACATCTTATGTACCTACCACCTACATTACAGATGACAGAACCACTTCTACAAGGTACAACAAGAGAGCCTACACTGTCATATGGGTAAGGAAGGGTTTTGACATTTAAAATATAACACTGCTTATGCTTTTAATGAAAGTGTGTTTAGAATGACAAGAAAAATCAAAGTGGCCAGTTGCTCTGCATATCAAAATAAGAGGATGTTGCCTTCAGATAGAATACTTACTGGACAGCTTTCACAACTGTACAAGACTTATCCTACTGTAACTGCTACGTCCCCTGTAGTAAATCTACAATCTCCTGATTTTTGAGGACCCACAAAATGCATTCTGTCATTACCTAAATGTCTTTTGAATACATTTTAGTCACAGCAAGGCCCAGGATTGTGGGACATACAACAAGAGTAGCGACAGGTATTACCGGGGACAAAGCTATCAGAAGTGGTGTGAAGGAAACGTAAAGGAATGTTGAAAAAATATATTTAAAAATTTTTGAAAATGCAATTTAGCAGTAAAAGCACACAGCAGTACTGCATTTGGTTTGTGTGCGTGTGTGAACAGTATGTTTGGGGCAGGCAGGTTTTAGGTGTTTTAGCAGGATTTGTGCTCTTGGCAGATTTGTGTCAAAATGTATCACAGAAATCCACGTTTCATTTTAAGAAGCAAGAATCACAACCAACATAAAAGCTGGACAGATATTTGAAAAGGCACAGAGGGTGGTGTAGAAAAGTCTTTTTAAGGCACTAAAATTTCATGTGGGGACACCCTTTAAAGCACAAATCTGGTGGAAATGTCTTCTTTTATCAAAAAAAAGGCAAGAACAAGATTCTCCCTCGAAGTGGTTGTGACGCTGTAAGGGGTCTCACTTCATCTTCCTCTTTTACTCCGCTCTTCCTTATTCTGAGGGACTGTGAGCATCTGCAAGCAGCTCTGGCCTCAAACATTCAATGGGACACTGGATGTTCTGTACAGCAGTGGAAAGCAGGGTAAGAGGAGAAGAAAATGAGAGAAGCAGATAGAATTTGTGGTACATACTATATAGCAACATCTAGGAAATCAGTGTCAATTTACTCATCACTATAATCGTATCAATACAAAGCACATTTTACTCATTTTACATTTCCTGACCTTACACGTTTTTAGAGCAACAAATGTTTCCATTTTTTTGTAGGTAATTACAAATGCAATGAACCAGAAAGAGAAGATCGTAGTAAGACTAAATTTATAATGACACACTGACCAGTTTGCGTAGAGCGTTTTCTCTGTACCGGTCGAAGACATCTGAGCTAACAGGTTGCAGGAGGTCAGCCTCCACATCAGTATGTCCTCCTGGTCTTCTGCAGTTCTCACAACGCCAGCCCTAAAGAATAACAGGGAAAGATTCATGAAGACACACAAGCATATTCTGGTTACCAGACCTCCATCATGTGGTTCTGGTGTTCTGGAAGTAGCAGACAGAGAGGTCCTCCCTGTACATCAACACTGTCCCTAATGCTGATTTGTGCATTAAAAACCTATCCACATTCAGTGTTACCCACCTGCTGTCCTCCGTAGCAGGTGCAGGTACAGATGGCACCCAGATATTCTTTCTGCCACTGGTTTCCCACCTGGTACATTTTCCCATCATCGTAACATGTTGACTCATCTGAAGCAAGATTGTCATATTATTAAAGATAAACAGTATTTGAGTATAATTAAGTTAATATTGTTGAAAATCTCTATTGAATATGGAATACTCATCAGTTCAGACAGTGTTGAATGCACAGATCATATTGTGTGTACTTACGGGGTTCACATTTAAATTCTCCCTTGCCATTTCCCAGGCAGGTGCAGCTCATCACATGACCATTTTCAGCACGGCGATCCCACTTTTCACCAATACGGTAGTTGTTACCACCGTCATGACACCACTCTGAAGGAGGAGAAGTGGAGGGAAGGAAAGAAAAAGTATGGTGAGAAGCAATGGAGATATAGGAGAAAGACATAAGCAAGAAATGTAAGGGAGAAAAAACAGGTTGAATTGGAATGGTAATAAAGAAGAGAAAAGGTGAATAGAATGAGAGTATGGAGGAGGCAAATAGAGTTCATCACTTTATGTAAAGAGCAGACAAATAAAAATTTAAATGTTCAAACTTCAGTGTCAAAAAACACATCAAACAGGCTTCCAGTTTAATATACACATTATTCCAGTGAGCAAACAAACACTTGTACACAGTATATTGATCTAAAACCCATGATGATGGATGATATCAGTTTCTGGTTAGCCTAGCTTAGCTTTAAGTGTTCGTACTGTGAGGTTTTCACAGCAGAAACACAACATGGCGGCCAGCATGGGCAAACTACAGGCAGAGTTTTGTCAGTAAACAGAGTGTACTGGAAGTGGATAGAAATTGTACTGAAATCATCATGTTTCCAATGCATATGTGTATATATGAATTTATGTATAAAATAGTATGAGAAATTTTGAAAAAGCTGCCCATGCTGGGATCTAATTACTGCATGTTATGGCACATGGAATATGTGTGCAATTCTATGGCCTTTGAACAGCAATAGTTAAGGAATTTATATAGAAGGAATGTATTGTCAAATGTCTGTCCTTGATTGAAATAACCGACAAAAGCATTCTGATGCGAAGCTATTACTAATTATTATAATTATATTAAAGTTATCATAAATATTAAGCGATTACTCTCTAGTACAATCTTACAGTATGCACACACTGTATATATCAAAACTAGGATGAGATGCTGAAATGATGTGATATGTCAACTCATGAATGTGTCTGCTAAACTGATTAAACTACACAGAAAGATTCAGCTTTCTGTGTTCCAACAAGTATGTTCAGTTTGTTGTGTTACGTGTTTATTTCATAATTCCCTCTCATAAATTCCTCTTCAGTAAAATCACATAGAATTATTTGACGTCTAATTCCATGGTGTGTTGTTAGGTGTTTGCAAAGCATGCTGGGATGGGTTTATTAAGCCACTCACTGGATGAATCACACCTAAAATGACCACTGCCCAGGCCCAGACAGCGACACCACAGCTTGAAGCCTGTCTCTGACATGCGTTCCCACTCTGAGCCCACCTCATGGTAGGTGTGTGTGAATGTGTCATAACACACATCCCGGTTGGTGGTAACAGGGATGTCACCTGGAACTAAGGGGTGGGAAAAAAAATAAGGTTAAAATAGAACAAGATGATGTGGTTTACCCTTCTTTGACAATATTTGTATATTTATCCAATCATTAATTTAAAAAAAACAACATTAAAATGTGCATTATTTAATGTATTTCTATAAGATACAAAGGTATTTGTGTCTGAATGTGCAGCATTGTAATATATATTAAACATGGGATTATTATGACATCAAAAACGCAGATTTTGGCGGGGTGTATTACTGTACCAGCATTGCCAACGGTGACAACTTCCTCCAGAACTTTCTCTTTAGCCCCGCCCCTCATGGCCTCTACTATGACATTATAGGATGCTCCAGATGTCAGTCCAATCAGTGTGGCGCTGTTGGCAGTGCCAGGAAGACGCATCTACATATACAAAGGAAAACGAGGTTTAGAAGTGATCCTCAGCAGCAAATACCGTATGTGTGTGAAACTGTGAATGCGTGTGTGTGTGTGTATACCTGGAAACCCCTCTCCTCCAGGTGTGTAATGGGATTACAAGACACCTCATACTCTGAAGTCTGAGGGATTGGTTCCCAGGAAATGGTTGTGATTGTCTGTGCTTCTTGTGGTAACTCAGTCTCATTGTCAGGGAAACCAAATGCAAGACCTGCCAGAGGACCGTCGCTCACCTGCAAGATCAAACACACATTGCACATATACAGTGAGATCATGTTATCATGTTTTTACATGTTTACAGATATAGATTTTCGTATAGCTATAGTTTCATAGCAAAAATAAGAAATAAGTCCAGATTAAAACAGATATTTGATCCTCACACACCTTGACCAAGGGTACTCTGTTTCCATCAGGACCTGCAACAGGAATATAGACTAGAGGTTCTCTGAGAGTGGGTCTCTGGCCTTCTTTGGGTCCATTGTAAGGGCCGTGAAATCCATTATTAGGACCTAAACTCTGGTACTCTGTGTAGATGTGCTGGCCCTGTTGCCCTGGTTGATTCTGGCCACTGGTACCAGCCAAGTGAACATGGTTGGAGTTGAAGCTAGACATAGAAAGAGAGATGATGGAATCACATTCTTAAGATCAAAACTGGAGGATACATTTTAAGTTTAATTAATGTCAGACATACATCTTGTCATCGAAGGGCTCTGGAACATCCAGGATGTCAGTCCTGGGTCTGTGAGGAACAGGAAGCTGAGGCAGCTCAGGGACCAAAAACTGATTATCTGTGGATGGCTCTAATTGGACAAAAAACAAATGTGTTCTAGGTGTTAGGAAAGAAGACAAGACAAAGCGAATGCAGGTAAAAACACAAGACCAACGTGTTGACACTTGGTTCCCATTTAAACAATAGGAAATTAATGAAACATGCCCAAATGTTTTAACATTCTGTGGGTTGATACCCTCCGAGTACATGAGTTAATATGTGTGAACCACTGACAAATACAAAGGACTATCAATCAATGCCAATGGCAAAACACCGTAGGGCAACATGAGTACAGAATAATGCCAGCAGGGGGCAGTTTAGCATTGTTCTCAAACTGCAGGAGCAATGGTTATAACTTGTTATAAAAAACTATAACTTGTTTTTGATTGTTTTGCAGAACAAAAATGATTGTTTCTTTTTTTTATTAAATTTAAACAAGGTAAAAAAATATGTGCTGTGCTTGGAAAATAATCCATTCATTAACAATTATGACAAATAAACATAATCAGATCCAGTGGAGAGATGAGATTACTTTACAAACGTTGCATTTTTTTCAACATTCCTGAAAGCAGGTAATTTAAGAACAGCCCATAATGTTATATTTTGCAGGTCTATCTATCAACATTTTTGTGGAAAGACCTAATGGCTGCTCGTTTTATTATTCCAAAACAAGCAGTGTGTAATAAATTCAGAATGTTTTTATTTAGGCTGACAGGACTGTGAAGAGTTTAACCTTTACAAGAAAAATACTCATTAAATGCTCATTCAGTAATGTCTCAAATATGTTTAATGTAATAGCAGTGCATGTTTTAATAACAGGTGAGTGATGGGTGTACTTACGTGTTCTGGCTTTTCCCACTAGGGGGGTGCTTCTCAAAGCATTCTGCAGTGCAACAATCTTTATGACATACTCTGTACCTGGTTTCAGACCTACGACCAAACAAATTCATACAAAAAGTAGTGAACATTCTTTGTTTGTTGGATTTTTAATTAATGATTTGCATGTTTTTGTCTGTGCACAGTAAATCTCGAGCTCTTCACTCACCATTGATAGTAGCATAGACCTGGTCTGCGTGGGGTCTGGGGATGAGCTCTCGAGGCAAACCGCCAGCCTCCTCATAGGTGACATAATACCCAGTAACCCTTGGGCTGCGAGATGGCTCCCAGGTGAAAGAGATACTGTTAGGGTTCAGGGAGGTGAAGTGGATGCTGGTGGGCGGGAGAACCACTGGTTTGGCTACAAGAGACAGACAAGCAAGTATGTACTCAAAAAACTGTCTTAGGTCAGCAAAGTAAATTACTACTTGTCACAAGAAATACCTGTAGAGGCAGTGAGTGTGAGAGGTGCACTGCGTCCGTTTCCTTTCACTGTATACATGTTGATCTTGTAAGTGGTTCCTGGCTCCAGACCTGAAGGGAAGAGAGAGATATGTTGGTGAGTTATGTATGTGTAAGAATCTGATGTCATGATTGAAATATATGATATACACTTGTTGCATATTATTCTTACAGCTCTGTGTTCTTTTTGTATCTACTGTACGTGCTTGTTCTGCCTCATATCTGTGTACCTGTAATAGTGTACATGCGTGAGTCAGCATCAATGGTCCTTTGAATTGGTGTGTAGCCTGTAGAGGAGGAGATGGGCGTGGCCTCAACCAGGAACCCAGAGATGGTTTCCGTCTTCGAGCGCCAGGTCAGAGTGATAGAAGAGTCGTTAACGTCGGTGATACGGACACGTCGGGGTGGGCTGATGTCTTGGAAACGAGAGAGAAGAAACAAAACAAGGTTAGGACATGATTTTTAAAAATTCCAGGTCTCCATTTTCAAATATCAAAACTATGCATTTATTTTTCTGAATGTTCATAAAAAAATAGACTCACTCTCCAGAGTGGTGACCTCTCCTTGTATCGGCCTGCTGGTCAGAGAGTTTTTCAAGGCATAGACATGGACCTCATAGGTAGTTGCAATCTAATGGAGAAAAACAAAAGACAAATAAATACATATTCATACGTATATATGTATATTGCCCTCAAAGAGCCATCAGTCACTCACCATCAGTCCAGAGATGTGTGCCTGGGTGGTGTCTGGGGCCAGGTTGATCTCTTTGGTGGGTCCGCTTTTGTCCTTGGGGTTCACCACGACACGGTAGCCTGTAAGGCCTGTTAGGCCAGTTAATCTGTTTTCCTGACCCGGCACAGCCCAGTGTATGGTGAAAGAGGAAGGGCCAACCTGGGAGAAGTGCAGGTTGGTGGGTGGTGAGATGGCTGGGTTGAGGAAAGCAAAGGAAAAAAAGAGTTAGTTAGAGGGAGACAATATCGACAAAGGGACAAAGAATTCTACACATTTATACAATGCTGGCCATTTCTTTTTGGTTTCTGAACTTTTTCATCATTTGTACCCTATTATTTATCTCAAAACATCTACAACTAATTACCTGTAGCTTGTTTCCCAACCAGGGGTGTGCTGGCAGTGTCATCATGCAGGGCAATGACCTTCACAGTGTATTCAGTGCCAGGTTGCAGACCGTAGATAATGGCAGACTCTGCATCTCCTCTAGGAGCAGGACGCAGCTCCCTCTCACCTTCCTCTGAACTAGAATACAAAACCCGGTAGGAGGTGACAATGCCCTCAGGACTGTCCCAGGTGAGCCGCAGAGAGGTAGAGTCGATGTCTGAGAAGGTTAGGTCTTTGGGATGGTCTAAATCTAAAAGGTAAAATTAGGGTGAGAAGTCAGGAGGTTATTCTTCCAATTTGTGAGAGTGAACAGTATATGACAAATATCTCTTTAGCAGCCCTCACTTGTTAAAGCATTCACCACCAGTGGGGAGCTCTCTCCATCTTGTCCAAGAGTGTACACACTCACAACGTACTCCACTGTAGGCATCAGGCCAGAGAAAGTAAACTCCGTCTGGTCTGGAAATGATAAGCAAAAGGATAAAAACTGAGAAGCCAGAAACTAGATAAGCGTTGGCAGCCAATGAAACTTTAAAATACTGAAAGAGCACCACATCATGGTCAGATAATATACCTGGAGCCACCACTTCAGTGAAAGATGCTCCCTGTCCATTTCTGGGGGCTGCGGTCACCCTGTATCCCTTGATTGGGCCGTGGGCAGGGCTCCAGTTAACTGTGACACTGTTGTCGTTCACTTCTGTCACCTCCATTTCAGAAGGAGAGTCGACACCTGATGGGTGAGATTGGACAGATGAGGAAGAGAAAGATGTGAATGATCTCACAGGGAGGAAGGGCAATGACTAGAAATGATTAGGGTTTTCTTTTGCATCTGAAAAGAGTACGACATGTGTTTGTGTGTACCTGTCTTGTGTGTGACATAGATTGGGATGCTGGATGCAGGGCTGTCTCCTCTCCCGGTCACAGCATAGACAGTGATAGTGTAGTCTGTACCAGGCTTCAGGTTAGAGATTGTGGCTGTGGACTGAGTTCCAGGCACTGTGAACTCCTTGGGATTGCTGTGACCTCCTGGATGACAGTAGTACGTTTTAAAAATCAGCAGACTGACAAACAAACAAACTCATGTGAAATAAAAAGGACCTGACTAGTACTTCCTAAAAAGAAAAACTAAAGTCACAGACTTTCCATTTGCAAAATATAGAGACTCAGTGAAAACTGTATTGAAGATGCACTAGTTGAAATTTTCATTTTGTTATTATTACTAACTCACCTGTTTCTCCATGAGTGATTCTATAGTAGCGCACAGTCACAGGAGGGGCATCCCAGCGGAGAGTGATACTACTCGGGGTCGAGTCTAGTACTTCCAGGTCTGTAGGTGCATCAGAGACTGCCCAGAAAGCAAAAAGCCAGAAAAATAAATGAACAACACAATGATGATGACATGGTAACTGCCTGCAGTATAAAAATCAGGATTTCATACTTGTCTTCTGTTGCCCACTGAGTGGCAGGCTCTCCTGGGTTCCGCTCACTGCATAGATGTTCACCAGGTAATCTGTGTCTGAAGTGAGTCCTGTAAGGGTGAAGTGGTTCCTGGAGGGGGGCAGCCTCTCATCCTTAGACCTCCCACCAGTGACCATCTGGTAACGGATGCGGTAACCAGTGATCTTGCTCTGGGGAGCGAGCCAGTGGATGGTGAAGGAGTTGGTGAAGATCTCAGAGAAACGCAGGCCCACTGGTGAATCCAGAGCTGAGGAAGGTTGAGAGACACAGAAGAGGATGCATGAAAATTAGGGGAAAAATTTGTGTGGTAAGATACAATTGGTTTTACAGAGCCTCTTTCTAGACTGATATGTTCCTATTGTCAAATCAGATCAGTAAGCCTCACCTGTTTTCTGAGTGCCGATGACAGGAGAGCTCTCTCTCTGCTCATGAACACACACCACGCTCACTAGATACTCTGTGCTGGGCAGCAAGTCTGTGGACAGTTGAGAATATATAAACACAAATGCAGTTTGTGCGTGCATTGTTGCCAATTCTTTGTTTTAGCTATAACTTACTCCTTAGCACCACTTTGTTAGTGTTGCCTCCTACGCTGGTTTCTGTGATTTCATCTTCATCATCAATGGGATGGTACCTGATTTAAACAAACACCAAAGAGGCGGTGCTTTAATTTATGCCATGTTACATGTTTTACACTGTACATTCAAGAAACTGTACATACAAGCATGTTTGTTGCCATACCTGATGTTGAAGCTGCTGATGTCAGCAGGATTTGGGACGTGGGGAGACACCCAGGTGACTTCCATACTGTCTGGGGCGACCTGGCCAAACCTAAGATCTGTGGGGGCTGGTACAGCTGTTGAAAAAGAAGCGGTTTGATTCAGAGTGTATTCAAAAAGTCATTTAGAGATTTATCCAATTTGTTTTTGCTGAACTAAATAGTATTCAGAGAATTTTAACAATCTAAGAAAACTGCAAATAAGGAGAGAAAAGAGAAATCTATCCACATACAATATCATCTTGTATACCATCTCGGAAATGCTCGAGTGTGTGTGTGTGTGTGTGTGTGTGTGTGTGTGTGTGTGTGTGTGTGTGTGTGTGTGTGTGTGTGTGTGTGTGTG
>JAUBNQ010000013.1:17250134-17260279 GCA_032353495.1 Ctenopoma kingsleyae
TCAGGTGTTTCTGGGAACAGAATCTACATTTGAAAAATCACTTGTTTAAAAAGTATTTCAAATGAGTCTTACACGCATGTGTAGCATGTTCTTTATCTTGACAAGTTGGATCTCATCAGGGCTCTTAGTTTGTAGTAACTCTGAATTTACAGAACCCAAATGGTAATTGCTTGTGTCTTCTCCTTGTAAGTCGCTGTGAGTGTAGCAGCTGACTCAGTAGAGCGGTGTAACAGTGATGGACGTGTCTGCATCTCAACTAATCAAGGACCACTTTGACATTGCTGACGCCTGAGTTCTCCTGACTACTCATTATGACTGATCTCTGTCATAATGAGGAGTAGAATCAGACTTATTTAATTAGCAGCTAGAAGATGACTTGTTAGTCAAAAATCACTTGAATAAAATAAGGAAACTATGATGGTACAGCTGTTGGTAACTAAAGTAGCAGTAGTCTAAAGCAGGTGCATAATTTAACTTCACTCATTCTTCAACACGCACTGACAGTGGCATTGTACTGTATTACTGATTTAAAACCACATTTTTCTGCTCAGTTTGTTGATACCTAATGTGATGTAGCTCAAGCTCAGTCAGCTGCTGGATTAAAACAGATCATCAAACATTTGTGACACTTTAATTTATAGTTGGCTGACAGAAGATTTGTCTCATGATGATGAACTGAATGTACTTGTACATGTAAAAGGAACAAAACTTAACAATAGGTCATGTTTGGTGGTGGAAAAAAGAAACAGGCATTTTTCTTTCTTTTTTTTATTGACATTTTATAATGAATCCAAAATAACTGGCAGGTGAATCAATCATGCTGATCATGTAGAAGAGTGAGTGTGGGTGTTTCAATCAGCTCATTCCTAATGTAGTGAATTATCATCAACATATGCATTGTTCAACATCATGTATTTACTGTATATTACACACATAAAATATCAACTGCACATTCTGGTCATGTTATATGTGTGAATTAATGAATAATATTATTTGATAATACATTATGGTCTCTACAGTTTACCAGCCTGCCAGTGTTTATTCATATTAATGCTCCACATATTTCGTGTGTGCGTTGTTTGAATCATGTACTATCACAGGTTTCTTTATTTAAACAGTGCAGTTAAACAAATGTTGTGTATGTGATATTTTTGTATTTTTATACTGACTGTGAAATCATATTACTCAGTATTCAGCCATAAACATGTTCATTTCTCCATAATAAAGTAACATTTTATAAGTCATGTCATGTATGAAACAGAAGAACAGTGAATAAAAGTCACTCACATGAGAAACAAGGTGAAGGAAATGTTTTGTGACTCCACTGTGAACCAGTCGCTGTCCACTGACTGTGGCAGCTCAGTCGTGCTCATGCAGAACACACAGGGAGGGACTTCTGGGGAAATAGAAACTCACACAGTGCACAGGATAACACACAGTGTCCCAACCCCCACATGCACACCCCCCACCTCCCTCCCATCCTTCTCTATATGTTGGGTGCTCTAACCCAAAAAACAGCAGCGTTATCATTTTGTGTATGTAAGACGTGTCACTGCGAGCAAAAGCACAGTTCATGAAGCGATGATGCAGCTGTGGATGCTTCTTCTTCTTCTGCATTTACACCTTGGTAATTCTCCCAGGACTCAAGATGGGGAGGAAGTGGGGAGTTTAAATGGTGACTATATCATATGCTAGCACTGAGCTGTTGATGTACCAGATACCTTATCAGTGTGTGTGTGTGTGTGTGTGTGTGTGTGTGTGTGTGTGTGTGTGTGTGCTTAAATCGACTTGGACTTGTGTTTGTGTGAGGATATTGGCAGTAGCACTCAGGTCACAGCACTTCTGTGAAACCTTTATCGATCAGAATGAGTACAGCTGGTGTCATGAAGGTGCAGGAACTTTGTCTTGTTCAGGGTTCTGGAGGAACAAAGACAGAACAATGTGATTGAAATACTGTGATAACCTGTCTGCCCCTTCTCTCTCTGTATTTTGTTCCCCCCTCTTGCAGTGACATGTGTTTCCCTACCTGCACCTTCAAGCGTATCCATCTCTTCCCTCAACATGCAGCACATACTCAGCTTCCTGCCAGACCCCAGGACCCCCTCCGACACACACTTCACTGTTGAATTCGTCCAGCCCAGGTACTCACAGGCTCCACTA
Organism: Ctenopoma kingsleyae; assembly: GCA_032353495.1. Lineage (NCBI taxonomy): Eukaryota > Metazoa > Chordata > Actinopteri > Anabantiformes > Anabantidae > Ctenopoma > Ctenopoma kingsleyae. The sequence goes on from JAUBNQ010000013.1 coordinate 17,252,295, forward strand.
ATGAAAGAGGAGAACTGAAGACCATCAAGTATGAATCTATGTTATACTTTCTATCTGCTGAGGTTTTGATTTTTTGACACTGATGCACCGACAAAAAATAAGACAAATGATGAATGATCAGATATTATCTACGTGATTCCTACAGTGAAAAAGCAACACCAGTCATCCTTGGTGGTGGAGAGGGGGTCAGCATGGACGCTCTAACTGGTCTGCAGCTGCACAACAAGCTCTGATGCACTGTGTTCTGACACCTGTCCGTCATGACCAGCATGCTGACTCCTGTGCACCACAACATTATGACCAGCACATGGGGTTAAAGAGAGAAAAACAAAGTGTGAAGTGTGTTGTGTTTTTATATGCACAATCTTAAGAATATCAGAGTAATATTTGTTAATGAGCATTAAACACCAACAGCAGTCGAGGTTGGTTAAAATGTGGCTGGTTTTATGAATATTTCTCCGTAATGGTGAAATAGGAAGTCATGATGAGAAGAATTGATCCTCAGGGGGACATCAGTGTGTGGTCCACTGGGTTATTGAGTGATGGATACTTTCTAACTTTACTCCTGCATTTATTTAATAACTTCAGTTACTTCCAGTTAGTTTTAATTAGAATCCAGTAATATAATATATCTATGTTATAATATAGATGAATCTGAAATTGGGCATTCTGCAGAGTATTTTCAGTCTTTTTGAGTACTTTTGTGCTTTCATTGTATCTTGATGATATGCCTTACTGTTAGTGTTAATGCAGTATTTCTACACTGTAGTACTGCCACTTTTAGTGAAGTAGAATATGTCAGTACTTGTTCCAGCCTCTGTGTCACTCTACACACTGGGTTGTAAATTTAATATGTTTCATTTTTGTTTCTGAAGCAACTCTAAACCTTCTGACTAAGCACTTTCCTTTTTCAGTAAATGTGTACTTAAGGTAATGTCATAATGACTGATTTCTTGTATCAGCATGACACATCCTGCCCACTAAGCTGCTTTGTTGTGACGCATGTTAATCAATGTTAAACAGTAGTGGTGTTTTTTCCTCTCTCTTGCTGTAGTCAAAGTTATGTTTTGGGATGACACACCACAGTTCATAGCTTATCATCAGTCTTTCCCTGAATTTTCTTTTGCTTTGCAGGAGAAACTCATGGAGACCAGTGTCAGGTTGTTCAGAGCTGACAGCTGGACAGATGTGCAACCTAACCAGAGTGTTCAAGGACCCATACGATCAATACAGAGCTCGCGTCCAGGCCTTCACATCTTACCAGACATCCAGCTGGACTCTGTCAGACTGGTTCCAGCCCTTGACAAACAGTGAGGCAGCACCAACACAATAACATATTAAAAGTGATGAACATGTGGCAGCCATCTCTGTTTCGTTTCTTTAAAAAAGTACAGTTATTTGTCCTGTGATGAATCACGTCCTAGCTGACTGAAAGTGGCTTCTTTTCTCCCCATAGCTGTGTTGGGACCTCCTGATGTGACTGTGTCAGGCTGTGGGAGCTGTTTGATCGTGCAGCTCACAGTTCCAGCCAGGGAGCTTCAAGAGGGCCTGCAGCTTAGAGACCTCTACAGAGGAGTCATCTTCCACGTGCAAAGGACCAGGGATGGGGCACAGGTGTGTGGCAGGCTTCAACATGCATCATTGTGACTTTGTATATTTGTAATCTATTACATGGCTGTGAGTACAGGAAAAAGAATCAACAGGATCAATTTGTGAGCTACAGATATAACATGTGTTCCTGCAGCAGGGACTTTTACAGAATTTGATAAATTATTCTAAGTTAAATAATTAACCCTTGAATGATTCTTTAGTCCACCAGTGAGTTATGTAGATGATTGATTAGTCAAACTAAAACATTCCACAATGTCATGAGTATTTCACGTGACCTGCGTCTCGTTTGAATTGTTCCACTAGTTACAAACCCACAAAAACAACATAACGTCTACTGTTACCCTCAGAGCATCTTTCAGCTCTTTGTTTTGGTTTTGCACTGGACATTCATCAGGACACAAAGACAACTCCTAATAAGTGGTGTCTGTGTTCAGTTTTATAAGGGAACAATATGACAACATGTGTGTTTCCAGCCTCCAGTTGGTTAAAACATATTAATGCAGCTTTAATCAGGATCTCAGCTGGTTTTGCACATTTCCAGATGCACATACTATATATGAACAAGAGTTGTAAGTCTTTATAAAATATAGAAATATAGATAAGTTCCAATAAATACTGGAAAACAGACTTTTGCATGATTGAAGTGGCCACCAGTGAAGAAGAAAGTCAATCAGCATGTGTTTGTTGACAGCTGATGTTGGTGTGCAGCTCTCACTGTTCCACTGCTGCTGCACAGTAACAACAGAGGTGAACTCCTCTGGCAGATAGTTCAGTGTTTAGACACAATCTCAGCATTTGTGCACCATTGTTAATGCGTCTTATCAGACAGCGAAGCAACAGTTAGCCTGCTCAGTCTGTGCAGCTGCTTATCACAGGCACATACACACACACACACTGCAACACTGTGTTAACGTTTCCCAGACTGCTGAGAGCTGAATATCAAGAATATAGAGTAGATGGAGATACAGGTGATGCCGATGACTTCTAAATGCCAGAGATGACCTTTGACTCAAGGATACGTATCTACAGTAATAGATGGAATGGTGCTGTGGTCGTTTAAGAGCAGTAACAGCAGCATGAGCACACAGGATACCTTCATTCTCCAGTGGAAACAGTCCAGTCGATAAGATCTGTTCTGTTTTCTGTTTTTGTCCTCGGTTTGTGTCAATTAAACTCAGAATACTTCTAATAAGTTATTATGTGAGAAATGTGATGTATGATGATGTATGTGTTGAGTTTAATGTCTGTATGTTTAGTGTACTAAAATGGGCTTGCTAGTTTCTGAGATTGAGATTGACCAGCTCCTCATCTCTTTACATTCTTCTAAAGTATTCTGTTTTATTTTGTTCTCTCTCTCTCACGCTGATAGATCTGATTATCAAGTATGTGATGCTGACATAGCAGGAGTCATCAGGGAATAATAGAAGATAATAAAAATAAAAGTTGGTAACATTACTTATTAGATCACTCTCACCAGAGGTGGGGTTAAGAGGGGCAGACATGCTGCAACCTCACTGAAAACCCCAAGCTGTTAGTTAGGTAAGTAAGATTTTACTTTGAACCTGGTTCATGCTGGTTGGGACTTGGTCTAGGTTTGCACAAAACCCACAGTAGTGTAAGCAGGTCTAATGTAGTTTCTGGGTGGGGGTTCAGATGAGACCCAAATAGAAAGAAATTGAGACATAGCTAACGTATATGTGCTGCGGTTTACAGAGACTGAGATAGAATATGGGAAAAAAAACTGTGCCTTGATTTGATCTTTGTGGCATTTATCATCCACACTACAATTAACTAGAAAATGTCTGCACATCTGCATGTTTCAGAGCATTCTGTGTCAGACTGTTTACTCAACTCCATATTTAGGCAGCATGGAAAACTGAGAAATACAAAAAGCAAACCTACAAGGCAGCTCTTCTTCATTTCTTTGAAAGAATCACAAAAGGCCAATCAGAATATTGAGAGAAACACGTCTGTAGGTTTATCTAGAGCTGAGAGCTGGCTGATGTTTATCACTCTGTGTGGTTTTACCCACGTCTTCCGCTCTTCAGCCCATGTTTGCATGTGTTCAAGAAAACACTCGACCAAAAGAAAAATTATCTGTAAGGTTAATCTTCTCACCTCACATTTTTGCTAGTTACAGTATGTTAAAGGTAGCAGGTGAACATTTGCTGCTACTTTGGACTTTGACTCCATAGTAAACCAGGGATATGCACAAATGATCAGTAGTAAGTTCTTGTTCCTGAGTAAGGTTTAGAAGCTGACACTCAGCCTGGTTCTTATTGCATTTCCTGTTCTGAACACCTGGCGTTCAGCAGCTCTTTCTTGGGAAAAATACAGTACTCTGACGTACGAAGTGACTCGCTTCATCTTTTCTAAAGTAACAGCAACTCCTTTTTTATGAATTACAAGAAACAGAGCCGTGGCAGCTGAACAGAGGAAACAGAAACAACTACAGAATTTGAATCAGCTTTTCCATAAATCAGTGAGGAGCATGTGACAGAACAAATAATAACAGCAATAAAATAAACATGATAAACAGATATTTTCAGATATATTTTTGACTGCTGATAATGGGGCAGCAGTATCTACAAACCACAGTGTCACTTTGACTGTGTAACACAACAAAAACACTTTAAATAGTTTAACATAACTAATGTTTCAAGTGGTTCTTCAAAATTCAAGACAAAATGAATGACTACTGCAGTCCCAGAGCATCACCAAGCCACCACCATTTTTCTCTGTAGGCAGGATGTTCCTTTCAATGTGTGCTTCATTCTTCTTCCTCTAGACTTCCTTTCAGCTTATTTATATGATGTTGAGCTTACTGGAGCCAACTTTTTGTGCTTTTGGGTCTTTCCTTCATCTCTCTCCTCAGAAACCTGGTTGCAGCCCTTCATAGGTTCCATTTTCTGCCATGTCCAGCTAATGTATGTTGTGGACCTCAAGGACCAGGATTGGCCACCCCTGATCTACACAATAAGATTTCTGCCAAATTCTAAGACTTTACTTATTATTTTACTGTCTGTTTGTGAATCAAATATAACATAATCTAAAAAGGTTTTGAGGATACATGTGTGCATTGTCAATATGAATCCATTGCTCTTCTTACTGTGTTTCAGTTTACACTGAATCTGCCTTACAACAATGAAAATGTGATCACGTACCTGCAGCCGGGTGTCGAGTACTGTGTGACCGTCTCTGCGAAAGGATCCTTCAACTCTATCGCTGTCCCCAGTAAACCTCACTGTGCCTTCACCAGCCCTCCTTCACCCAAGAGCTCAAGTGCACGTACGTCACTGTTGTTTGACTCTAACAGTCACCATCCTCCAATGAAACCTAGATGATGCTGAGCCAGTTAACTTGAACCTGTTGACTGAGCCATCATCATCTGGCTAAGAGGTTTTTATCCACTTATCCACAGTAAAAACTATAGTGGCTTGTAGTACTCACACAAAGGATTGTACAACTCAAGTTATCATAGCAGCAACTGTTTAGTAATGTCAAGGTCAAACAGCAGAAAAAACAACATTCTTGTTACAACATAACATGAATGCAGAACTGCACACGTCCATGATTAATGCAGCATCTTTCTGGATGAAGTGAGTTACACAGCAGGAAAACTCTAGCCACATCCTGATCTGTCTGAACAAAGGAATTTCCAGTGTTTACAGAAGTAGTGGGATCTCTAATATTATGAGTGTGTATTCCACACAGACATACAGTGAAGTATGTTTCTGTCCTTCTGTTTCACAGTGGTCTTCAGCTTGCTCGGTGCGTTCTGCGCACTAGGGATCCTCATCACCGGATTAGTGGTTTATGGTCACCTAAGCTTGGATCTAATAATACAGCACCTACCCAGAAGTCTGGTAAATAATCCAACTCTGTTGAAATGCCAGTTCACCATCTTTGCCTTGAGTTTTTCACTATGTTTACTTTATCTGCACAAAGACTGAATGTCTTCACTGTCTATGAAGACATTACTATGTTTGCTTTTGAACTAACTGAGCTAATTAAGATCATGCTTCCAATTAAATTAAGCAAAATACTGATCCAAAATCATCAGAGACCAAAGATAAAACGTTAGTAGGATCTTTTGTCAGAGAACATGAACATGCTGAGCAGCAGACTGACACTTCTTTGACTAGAGCCCTGCTGCTGAAACATCTGCTGTTTGTCCAGTGTTATTTGAAGATAATGGGACATGTGGTGGTTTATTATGAGTAGCCTGTAAGTGTCATTTTCCCTCATCTCAGGTTAAACATCTTCATCCACCAGCATACAAGTGCAGGGCGTGAATACTTAGGTCAATTCTTAGGTTCACAGTTACATGGCTTTGCTAAGTGCCTCCTGACTCTCCACAGCCCTGTTCAAGCACTGAAGAACGGCTCTCAGGGAGGAGAGAACGATCGTGCACTGACATCAACATAAAAAGTGTTGCAGAGATAGTTTAGGTAGAGTTGTTTTGTCTGAAAAAGTTGTTTATATGTTAGTGTGACATGTTCTTATTATATGCTCAGTATGTCCAGCCGAGCCGATATACTATAGAAGTGTATAGAGTTGAGATCATACATTAATCTGTGTATTAATAAAGTGCCATGTTTGTTTTTTAAATGCTGCTATCCATACTGTTTTCCTGGAACACACGAGCAAAGTGCTGCCTTTTTTCAATACTTCTCCACAATGTTACAGATGAAAACATGTCTCTTCACAGTACACCATGTTTTACTTACCACAGATATTCTCAGGGAGTACACAGGATATACTCTGGGTGTTGATGCCTTCATTATGGTTGTACATCGCTGTGATACAACTCCAGTTCCTAAAAAGCTGGAAAGCTGTGTAAAATCTACATAGTAACAAAATGCAATGATTTCCACATCTCATAAACTAATATTTTATTCACAATAGAATATAGAAAACACATCAAATGTTTAAACTGAGAAGATTTACATATTGTTCAATTTAAATGTAGCATTTTAGGAAAAAAAATAATGTCATTTTGAAATTGATGGTAGCGCCATGTCTCAAATCACTGAATTTTGTTTTTATGTAGATTTATGTAGATACAACTCATTTGGTTGTATGTCCACCCTTGTGAAGTCCACACAGCCACAAATACTTTGGTGAATGAAGCAGGTAGTGCAGGAGAAGAGTTGTGTGTTTTAGACTAAAACTGTTTTACATGTTGCTGCATGTGTGTGTTCTCATATTCTCACTTGACAAAGTTTTCCTAATAAATAAGAGTGAAATCAACACAGACATCCTCTCTTATTAAAGGTCTGCGTTAGATTTGTCGAGCTTTAATGTAATTAATGTCTCTAGGTCCTGTCAAACCATCTCAACCCTGGTTGTTGGACGTGTCTTAATAAACACTAAATATGGTTCACACTGCACCTCATGTTGCTTGTGATATTAAAGGTTCCTTTGAAGATAGCTGGTAAATGTCCACCTGTATTCTATAAAACAGGCCTTGTCTCTCAGGTAACAGTGACTTTTTCCTGTCTCTCTTTTCATGAAGTCGGGTTATGATACGCCTGATAATACAAAATACAGTATAATCACAAGACTTTAATGATGCGCGTGTCAAATTCACAAGCTACACAGAAGTAAACAGTTGCAACATTAAAGTGACAAACTCATCAGTAATATCTAATAGTATTATATTTACCGTGAAATAAGCCATTCAGTATAAACAGTACTTTTGGTACTTAATGTATTTCTGGAGCTACTTGTACTTTTACCTAACTAATATTTTCAATGGAGGACCTACACTTGTAATAGAGTATTTCTATAGCCTATTGTCAAAATGGTACTGCAGTAAATGAGCACTTCTTCGACCTCTGGCTTTGAGTACTTTACTTTGTTATTTTCTATTTATCATTATTACTATCCACTCCATTACAGAAAATACATAAGAAATACAATAAAGGGAAGGATGAGCTTCATCGTCACTACATTTATTTCACAACTATCCAGTTTTGATGTTCTACTGCTTACATGTGAATGCATTAGTAATAATGAGCCAGTAACTTTCACTTTTGATTCCTTGATAGTTTGCATTTTGTTGACAGTACAATACTGGCCGAATCTGTATTCAGTAGAAACCTGCGGCTTCTACTGAACAACAATTCAGCCACAGACTATTAGACTGTTACACTGACTAAGCTACACATGACTTTTCAAAAAGGGTAGGGGCAAAAATGTAACGTTACTTAGTATTTTCTACCACAACAGAGCCCGAGAGGTGCCACCGTACCATGACGTAAAGACGGTCACCTCTCATATACATATATGTATACAGAGGTGGGAAGTAACGAAGTACTTTTACTTCGTTACTGTACTTAAGTAGATTTTTCAGGTATCTGTACTTTACT
>JAUBNQ010000013.1:17268577-17279033 GCA_032353495.1 Ctenopoma kingsleyae
CCTGAAATGGTTTTCATAACTCCACATGTGTTCATTCATAGTTTTGATGCCTTCAGTGAGAATCTACCAATAAAAATAGACATGAAAATAAAGAAAACGCATTCAAAGAGAAGGTGTGTCCAAACTTTTGGCCTGTACTGTATTTTTCTCCACTATGCAGCTGACATTTCAAAGACTTGTGAAGGCTGCCATTTTAGATTGAACATTCCATTCCAACATTTTGCACTGCATGCAGTGCATAAAGGAAATAGACCAGAGGACAAAGGACGTGTCAGATTGTATACAACAGGTTTTTAGGGAAGTTGTTGATCATGACGAGTTAAGGATCAGAAACTCATGTGTCAAATATGATACAAATGCAAAATGGCATGTTGGCATGTTGCGTGTTGTCTGCTGGATGTTCCCTGTTGACTAACATGGTAGTGATAACCACAGTGAAGGTGACAATATGTCTTAAAGTTACTGCCTGCTGTTTCTATGTTATGACAAACACACTTGACACTGAAGTCACTAATGAGAAATGTGTAACATTATTAACTTCTTTTATCCACAGATCCTCCATCGGGACTTACAGTGCTGGGTGTGTGAACATCTCCACTGTTGAATGTGACCTGAGCAGCCTCCGCATCTCCGGACGTCCATCCATCACTGAGTACGGAACTTACATCGGCAGAGTACGGGCACAGTTGGGGTCAGAGAGCTCTGCATGGGTGGAAAGTAGTCAAATTACCTTGGACAAAGAGAGTGAGTAGAGTGTCGTGTTTATTGATCTACAAATTCAGGTGATCTGCTTTCAGAAACAGTTATCAGCAAGTATTGATTTGATCATTTCATGGTTGATTTGTTACTTGGAATTCTTGATTCTAAATTGTTGTAAGCCGTTGATTCAGTTATAGATTATGTCCTTAAAAGGTAAACAAAAAATCCACTAATTAAGCACAGTTGTAAATTTTCACAATGATCAGTGGGCCAAATGATTTTGTAAAATATATAAGGTGGCGCTTACAGTGACAAATCCACAGTAAAGTATAACCCATCCCTGCTGTTCATGTCAGAGGGTTTTAGAATCTTCCAGCTCACTGTTTTGGGTTTTTTTACCCGTAACTTTACTGTTTTGGTTCATTCTTCCTCATGTCGTACATTGCTAACATGTAAGGTTACATCATTGTCAAATCAGACACCACCTCTGACAACATTTGGATGTATTTTTCATTATTTTACCTCAGTCCCTTTGTTTTTTGTCTTGCTAAACAACCTGTTCTCCCTCTTCATCAGCCACCATCGGTTCACCCAGTGTCTCGCTCTTCCCCAACAAGGCAATTATCGAAGTGAGCATTAAAGAACCAGAGTTCGCAATCTCATCACTCAGAAATGCGTACTCCTACGTCACATACAACATCACATACTGGAAGGAGGGCCAGAAGGAAAAGGTGGGTGACTGAAATAACAAGTCACTAATTCCTTGAAGTATTACTACTATTACTGCTTGATAACATGACAACACATCACTGATATGTTGATGATGATGCTGATAAGAACAGTTGCTTTGCAGTTTTGGTCAACTGTGTGTATGAACGCATTCAATATCAAGCACACAGCACATAATTTGAGGGACATGAGCTAATTGATAACTAAAGTATAGCACTAAATGCATTGTCACAGGACAATCTTAACATGTTACTGTTTATTAGTTACCGTCCCAATATAGCATATTGTCACTGTCAACATTCAAAAGCCAGAGAGCTCATAATTTGCTTCCTTTTTCCTGCCATTGTGGTGTTTTATGTCATTGTACTGTAGTGTCATGTTGCCAGACGGTGTTTGCAAGGGAAATAAACGGTAGTCAGCTGCACCGTGCCAACACACTCTGTCGGCACGCCTGTGGTGTTTATTGTTGTCGTCTGGTGAAATTACACTGAGTTACAGTTAAGATGAAAAACCAAACAGCTGGAAAAAAGGGGCAAATTATGACCTCACTGGCTTTCAGTAAACATTAGGGCCTATGGATATGCTGCAGTGTAGTAACTAGAGTTTGCATTGTCAATTAGTATGAAAAATATTTGTAGAACAGTATTACAAAATAGATCATTTTGTAATCATTGTAGTCAAGAGGAGAATATAATTACATCTAAATACTGTAAATATATACATCTAAACATAAATATCAAATATACAGTATAAATAAATCATACTTCACTTGCACAAAGGTTATTTGTGCATCAGATTGAACAAGCAGCTTCAGCACCAAAAACCCATCAGATATGGTGGAGCATAAGATTGTTCCATGACTGTCAGTGACTGCTTACATTTCTCTCTCTTCTCATCTCACTGTCTGTGTGGGGTTGTGCAGCTACTTGAGGACGTTGTGGGTGCACTGAACCACACACACTTGACCACTTCTCTGTTGCTTCCCACAGGCCAAATACATCAGCAAGACACATCAGAGTCGAGTGGTTCTGGATGAGCTGGACCCATGGAGCAGGTACTGTGTTCAAGTCCAGATCAACACAGCTGATTTAGACCCCAACCCCAGTGATCCGAGCAAAATTGTCTGCGAGGACACCACCAGTGGTAAGCGGACATCGTGTATATTTAGTCTAAAGGCCAATTCATGCTTTCAGCCTCCACATGTTCACAAGATTTTAATTTTGTTGTCTGCACAAGATCACAGAGCCTCTGTGCAGACATCTGTGCGCAGCATAAACATTGCACTAGATAACTAAACGTTTTTATGTTATGCTGTCACCATCACACACATTTTGACCTATATTTAATTTTTGTTTGTAATACACTGCCAGATGATCTTCTGGTGCCACATTGAATTTCTTGGCAGTATATGTCTTCAGAGCTATCAGCAGCACTCAACATATGAGTTATTTCAAACCGAAAACATATTAATTGCTTGTGTCCCTGCTCTGATGTTTCTGCAGAAGAAGACATTCCATGGGTGGCAGCCGTGGTGACATTTATTGTCATGGCAGTAGCAGTGGCCCTGGTGGTGGTCATGGTGGTGTATCGGAGAAGTATATCCCACTTTCTATGTCCGAAAGATGATCTGCCTCAGCACATTAAAGAGGTGTGTGTGTCCATGTGTAATGACTGATACCCCTTTGACTTTTTAATTAGTTAATGTAACACAAACCTCACTCAGTTTGTCTCCTTCATGCCCCCTCAGTACCTGCTTACACCTCCCAACTCAACTATCTACATGGCCATGCAGAAGCCCAACCTACCTGAGGAGAACTACGACCCGATCAGTATCATTGCAGATGAAAAGACTGCGGAGGAAGGGGGCCCTCTGGAGGTAGCAGGGACTTCCTGCAGCCAACAACTCGAAGTCACGATCAGGGAGAGGTAGAAGGAAGAAAGGCTGAGAAGGCAGTGTGCAGACTGTAGCCTGGGACAGTGAAACAGTGAAATGATCTAGTGTTGCTTGACTTCAGAGTTGAAGTGTGCAGCAGAAAGTCTGCAGCTGCCCCACAGTATTCCTTGAAGTAGGACTGTGAAGTGACTATACGAAAGAGCCAAACATGTAGGTACAGGATACCTCATGCTCTTTGTTTGTACAGTCCTTATGTTGCTCACAGTGTTACCATGCTGTAGTCAACTGAAGGAGCATGGCACGTCCACTGGAGCTGCCCACACTCAAGTACTTATACTGCCATGATCTACAAGATGCTCACAAATTATGGACTTCATACATGAGAAGCTTTATTACTGAAAACAAATTCTGTGGTGAGTTACACAGCTTAAAGGTGTAGACACTGATGTTGTAATTAAAGTCATTACTTGAACATGTGCTTCCAGTCAGTGTGCTTTCTCTTTGATTTCATCCTGACTCACATACACACACTGAGGACCAGGGTTTAAGATCAGAAGATGGATGACACAAAGTTCAAAGTTTCACCTCTCATTTCAAGATACATGAAGTAACACAACACAACACCTTTTGTCAGATCACACTAATTTTGAGTGAGCATATGTGATTAAAACTTGGAGATTCCTTGTTTGCAATAACTGCAATAAGCTTTTTTGCAGACTGCTTTGATTTGCTTTTACTGTTGTTCTGTGGCCACCTTAGACAGACCTGTACAATCTAAAGCAGCCCAATTATATGTATATATAATGTATATACTAATATTTTGCAAGGTCCTAAACCTTGCTATTTAAAGTGCCTTGAGATGACATTGTTATGATTTAGCGCTATACAAATAAAAATGAAATGAATTGAATGAGACGAACCTGCATGAAGAGCTACCTCCACAAAACTCATGTCATAATTTTATTACTGAGGTAACTGTACATGTATTCTATTGTAAAATATGCAGCACTAATACTACATAAATAAATAAACTAACAGTACCTGATGAGTGATGGAAAGCTTTTTGTGTTGCCCTGTGATGCTCAGGGAAGCATAGATGGTGGTTAAAGAACCACAGTTGAGATGGATAAGCTGCAGGTATATTCCTGTTCAGCTGAGCTTCAGCTTTATGATTACTTAACCTAGCTACTCGTTTGCACCAGCCCTGTCTGCTGCAGTAGAACTAGAAGACATCAGATGTCAACAGGAATGGAGCCTCTAGCATTATGTAAGTCACAGGTTTGTTGTTGAAGTAGGTGTGTGTCGCTCATTGAGATTATGACTATTGTTTACAGAGACTAGAGCCACTTCAACTGTAACTGCTGCTGCTCCAGGAACAACAGTTTGAAATATATGTGAAATATTCAACAACAAGATTATCCCAAAAGATTCTTCCTGACACTGTCTGCTAATAGAATTATGTCTGCATACTGTGTGATCAGGAATCGACAACCATAAATTACTTTAGAAAACCATCAATATGATGGTTCAGTGATGGATCAGTGATACGATGTGTAACGTGACTTGATAACATCAATAACAACTACCCACAAGCAGACAGAGAAGAAGCACTGAAGTAACACTTCAAGGAAAAAGTGAATTCTTCTTCTACCCATACATTTCCATATCAGCTAACTGCAAGGAGCATTTAAATGTGTAAAACATCAAGTCAGCTACAATGATGAAGATTTATGAACCTTCATAAAACCCCACTCTTTAAAAATATGTTCCTCTGCTTTCTTGTTCAGTTCCATTGTTCAGATAATTGAAGCGATGAATCTAAATACATGTGGATTGGTTTGACATTGTTGCATTGCAGATCCTTTCATTAAGTTTCAGTTTAGTTTAGCATCTCAGTTTAATTACATCAAAATGTTAAGTCCTGCTTTACCAAAGACGTTCAGACATAAAAACCATGGTGATTGAATTTTGGTCACATGACACATCGGAAACCTGTATCCATTTAAATTTTAGTAGAGGTGTTGGAATCCAGTAGTGTCACTGGTGGACAACACAACAATGACATTCAGCTACAGGAGTGAACAGAAGAAGGTGTTCTAGAGATTTAGACATAAGAAAGATATCCTGGTCAAGAACAACTCTGATATTCATCCCAGTATTACGTAAGACCAATGCTATGTCATCTAGAATAACAAATATATTTAGATAACACGTCTTGTCTGAATTCAGAGTTAAAAAAATAACTGAGGAGTTAATTTGTGAAAGGAAGAAATTAGTAGTTTTCACTTTGAATCTGTTCTGCATTAAACTTACTAAGACCTGAACATGTTGGATTTATGCAGAAATTTTAATTATGAGACAGATGTGGAACAAATGTGGAGTAGTCATCAACAGTGTTGATTCAAATGTTTTATCAGATATATGTTCACTTCTTAGTCGAGAGTTTGTGTACCTCTACCTACCTCTGGTCTGCAGTAAATTAAAGCAAAAGTGAACCACTCTCTATTAAATTATTAAACAGAGATCACAGATAGTGAAAAAGATGAAAGGACGTTTTATAATCATAACCAAAAAAAAAAAAAAAAACCCAGAGCAGTGAAAAACGTTTTTGATCAGCTTTTTGAAAGTGATTTAGCAGGTGGTTACAGAGGGACCCATCAGTCTAACTCATTAATTACAGCCCAGTGAAGATCAGATTTAACACTGACAAGATTATCAGCCAAGATTCCTCTGAAACTCAATCTTTTATGCTGTAACTGTTACAATGGCTGCATACTTGATCATAGCCTAAGTATAAGAGAAAAAAACGTCTTATAAGTTCCAGTCAGGTGTAATCATTTCTTATGTTCATACTGTACTTACCATGGATTGATGCCTCCCTAATTTCAGTTTTGAAAAGTTACATATTATAAACTATAAGCAGTGTTTATCAAATCAAGTGGATATGTTCCAAAATGAGTCTAAAATTCACTCTGTGTTTTCCTGTTGGAAGTAACAAAATTTTGTAATTTTACATTTAAAAAAAACTGAAACTTACATACAAATATGGGTAAATAGGACGGTTGAAGCCTGAAACCTGGCCTCCAACATTTATGCACAGATGGAAAAGCATAAGAAGCATATTATGGAGGAATCTGTTAAATGTCTGTATGGACAGAAATGATCAGCAATAAAAACCCCTACTCCCAACCAGTCCCGCCTCAGTTGTTCAGTGCTTAAGCTGCAATTGGACAATAAAATGACAAATATGTCTGTAAACTGTTCAGATCACTGACACAAATAAGACAGATACATTATAAGACACAAATAAGACACATACATGTACTTGTACATGTGTAATGACAATAAAGTTGAATCTAATCTAAATCTAATTTGTGAGTAATTATAAATAACGTCCCCCAAAATAATAATAACAATAATAATAATACATTTTATTTGTGGGCGCTTTTCCAGAACCCAAGGACACCTTACAGAGCATGAAACTGTAAAACATGTAAAATGTAACATGTAAAGTGTAACATCTTTTGTTCATAGCTTAATTAAAACCTTCACATATCGTTATCTAGTCTTAGTAATGTATTTGTGTGTGTTCCAGTAATAAATGCCTCATACCACTTACTTTACCTACTACTAATAATTTCAAAATATGGAATTTAAAAATTTGGTCACATAAGAGTTGTTGGATCATCTATACATACCTATATACCTGATGAAAAACTAGACTCATATCAATCATTATATAACTAAGATAAACCATTTAACCACTATTTTAGACATATAATGTTAACCTAGCATTCTTCTGTTGCATTAAACACTGGGTGCTTGAAATTATCATTTTAACGTTGATGTTTATTTTATCACAAATATTCCATGTTGATAAAAGTGTTTATACGATGAATGCTGAATGTGCTGTCAGTGTGACGAAACCAAGCTTTTATTTTGAAACTGCGACCGGAACACTGTGTCTAGCTGTGTTATAGTCCAGCTTAACTTTCTGGCAGCCAGCCAGGTATACCCGCAGTGGAGGAGAACTGAGCTGTTTGTGTTCGAGCCGAGCCGAGCCAGGCTAGAGACCGTGAACATGTGAGAGACTGTCAAACTGTGAGCACCTCACAGAAATATCAATCATGTCCGCTGCTTTTTATGGCTGCGTTCTTGTTTTGGGCCTAAAAACCGTCGTTGGTAAGTTATTTATCATTAACACTTGTTAGCATGCTAACGTTCATCTGTTTGTAACGTTAAGGTAGCTAGTGTTATTTCAGGCTACTGGCTATTATATTCTACACTAAAAATTGCAGCTAATGTTGTAGGCCTGACGTTAACTGTGCCTCTACCAGAGCACTGCATAATTCAGTTCCACATCTTCGGTATTGCGGTGAAGTATTAGCCTGTTGTCTTTGTAATTAGCTAGCGTTAGCCGCGCAGTAATAGATATGTAGCATTAGCTAACTGAACAGTTGCATTTGTATGTCAGCTGGTGAGATGTTGTGTTCTCTATCGTGGAGAGACAGTCTCTCAGAGAACCTGGGTTACCATGTAACCAACCGATATTTGGACTCGAACACATCCAGTTATATTGTACCTGTTCCCTAAAAGAAGTCAAGTATTGGAGCTCAATGATTTAAGACCTATTGCATTAACGTTACATATTATTAAATGTTTTTAAAGAGTAAAAGTGATAATGGAGCCCCTTAAGTTACAGTTCAGTTCTTATTTAGACCCTCTGCAGTTTCCTTTAGGAGTAAAATTGATGTAGATGATGCATGTTTTTTATACGTTACACTCTGTTTGTAGTCATCTAGAAAGAGCTGGTAGCTCTGTCCGTTTTATGTTTTTTACGATTTCTCTTGTGCTTTTAATACAGTCCAGCAAAATTGATTAATTTTAATCTATGTAGTTCCACAGTAGCTTGGATTTTAAACTATCTTTTATCCAGACCTCAGTATGTTAGATTTAATAGTAAAGTATCTAATACTATTTTAACCAAAACAGGAGCTCCTCAGGGAACAGTCTTGTCACCATTTCTGTTCACTCTATATACAGCAGATTATAGACTCAGGCATCATGTGATCTCCAGAAATTCTCAGATGACTCTGCCTTGGTCGGTCTCATACAAGATAGAGATGACCAGTGTTACAGAAATGAGACAGACAGATTTGTTAGATGGTGTGACAATAATTATTAGAGACTTAGCATTAGTAAGACAAAGGAGTTTGTAATCGATTTCTGAAAAAAGGCAGTTAAGCCGCTAGTAGGGCTGCACAATTAATCTAATCGCAGTCGCGATGTCAGTCTGTACGATTACATGAACGCAAAATGCTGTGATTTACTGTAAATGATTAGTACGTGGATTGAAGCGATGATCTATTATCTCTCATTCACTCGAAGTTTACCAGCTGACTAACGTGAAACTGGCTGCTCAGTTTTGTTAGCTCAAAAAAAACAGCTGTATAACATATTTTCTGTAACCTATTAACTCTACCGATGTCCAGGTGAAGCCTGTGTCCACTTATTTAGCTCGACAGTTTTGATAATGTTGGTGCCGGTGTCAGACCTGATGCTCCTCACCCAGCCACTCTCACTCCTGAGGATATCAGCAGGACAACACCTGTTTTCTCTCAGGTCAAATATGATGTTTCAAGCAGGGACTTTTCAGTTCAGACTGCTCGTCAACATAGTTCACAGTTAAACTAATGTGTGGTTCAGTCGTCCTATTTGACCACAGCAGCTCATCAACAGCAGCCCAGGTGATCACGTGTGGGCATGGATGTTGAGTTGGGCGACGGTGAACTGGTAGCTAAAAAAAAATCAACTCACAAGACATGAAAAGTGAGCGATGCTGTGCGACCTGCAGCAGCAGTGACTTTTACTTTTATTAACACGCCACCAAAACCTAACTTCACAGTATTATAACAACAGGACACAATAACCTGTACTAATAATGATGCAGGTCACAGGATGTCTGTGTCATTAGCAGCAGAAAAAATCCTCTCACATCCTTCTCTCCATGCAGGTAACTTTATAACAATTAATTAGTGATGAATCAAACATCAGTCACAGCCTTATTTTAAATTTAATCCATGATGATGAAGATACAGAAAAACTTAAATCTATGACATAAACAGAAAACACCCCAAACATTTTGTAAATCATCTTTTCAGATGAGATAATTTTTTATATAGAGGAACTCACTCAGCTACCTGTAATTTGCACCGTGAGAGAGATGATTGGCTGTGGCAAGAACATTTAGCCAATCACAGACAGAGAAGGGCGGGACAAACCTTTGTTTTGTCAAAAAAGTATACTTTGCCTGTTATTTACCTCTGTTGTTATAGTTACTAATATGTTATGTATAATTATCATAATCAGTTATGAAATATTTTAAACTCAAAATCAGCTTCTTGTCTAGTTTGAATTAAACTGTGTTTACTGTAATTTTGCAAACAAGTGCCCTTTATTGTATCACAATCGCTTATCGCACTATTGATCTCAATAATCACAATATGTATTTTTTCCCAAATCGAGCAGCCCTAGCCGTTACTAATAGTTATCAATGATCAGCAGGTTGAAAACTCTTTTCATAAGGTCGAAAGTTCACATAGATTGAAAGTTAAAGTGGTCAGAGAATGTTCAGGCTCTTAAAAAGGCACAATCTAGACTGTTTTTACTGAGGAAATTAAAGTCTTTTGAGATTAGCAGGACATTTTAAATACTTTTTATCAGACTTTTGTGGCTATTATTCTGTTTTATGCGGTCATTTGTTGGGGTAATACTATCATTCTCAGTGACAGGAAAAGCATAAGCAAGTGTATTAAAAAGGATGGTTCTATTATAGCGTTGACACCTGATTCTCTAGACTGTTTTTGAGAAAAGGACCAGAAGGAAATAAACAGCCATACTTAAGTTTGAGGGTCATGATCATGATCGGCCAATATTGGCTAAAAATAGCTTGATCGGCGAACCCCAAAAGCGCCGATCAAAAAAGCCGATCACTTGATGTAAATTACTCGCGCGACTTTTTCGCACGTGCATGCACGGCGCACAGGTAAACAACAGAAGAGCGGAGCTTACCAGTGGCAACATGAGTTCTCCCGTCTGGAAGTTTTTCAAAGTGTCCGATAAAGACGTAAAGTT
>JAUBNQ010000013.1:17295356-17306688 GCA_032353495.1 Ctenopoma kingsleyae
TACCATTTTGAGTTGCTGCAATGACATTTCAGTAAATTGGACTAGCATCAGTTTTTCAGTTTAAATTTCTTGGTGACGTAAGTCCTCTGTAGGTTGATAACTTTCATTTTCATCAAATGATGTGACAACCTTTTGTTCCTAACACATTACCCATTCCATATTAATATGGATATCCAGCATGATTTTTTTCCAGTTGAGATCTGATGTGTTTTCAAAGTGTTCCTTTAATTTTTTGAGCAGTGTATTTGAATGTGAATATCATATATAGCCTATTATATGTTAGCTCCTTCCTTAATCAGTGACCTGCATTTGTGTTTAGGACAAACTAAAATGAAAGGATCAGTATCTTTGACTGATGCAGCACAACTGCATGTTATGGGATTGAATCCTGGAGCATCTGAAGCTTTGTAAGGAGTTTCCATGTTCTCCTGGTGTGGGTGGATTTGCTCCTACAATCCAGGTTTGTGTATTTTAAGTTGGATTATGGTTAGGTTGACTGGTGATAGGTGTGAGTGTGAATGGTTGCCTGTACCTTGGCTGTTTATCTCTTTATAACAGCCTTAACTTTGATAAACTGGTGAGCTGCTCAGGGTGTTCCCTGCCTCTCCCAGTGTCAGCTGAGATAAAGATGATGATGATGATAAATGACTTTTACTCGTTCAGATTGAGCAGGCAGGTTTATGGTTTTACTGTTGGTACTTTTCCCTGTGCAGATCTGTGGCTCTGCTGACAGAGACTGAGCATGGCCTTCAGAGATAGATGTTGTGCATGTCTGGTGTTGTAAAACGAGACTGAAGGTAAACAATGACAAGACCACATGTGCATATTAGAAAAAGGAATCTAAGAGTAAGTTTGTATTTTATGTTACTTCAACTTTTGTACTCAGAGGGTTACAAATAATGAGGGTTCACCTCAGATCATTATTTAACTTTTGAAAGAAAAATGACAAAAGCCACACTCTGCAGGTAGAGTTCTGAGAGCTGTTTTAAATAAGGTGAAACTTGGTCATTGTTATGAGAAACACACAAATGATGAATCTATTAATGTGTTGTTAATTACTTAAGAAAAGGTATGTTTTTTTATTTTACTGGGGTTTCATATCATGCAAAGTGTTATAGGACATATGTGATGACTAACACATATGCCTTTTCAACAGGAAATGTGGTTAACATGGTATCTTGATGCAGAGCATGTAACCTATATATACTCTGTGTTTCCACTATAAATACTGAAGCATTGAACTACACTCTGCTGTGTCTGTGTCATTTCTGCTTCTAGAGCTTGGAGAACGGGTTCAAACAGACACTCTGGCGTTCAGCGTGTAAATGATATATTTGTTGCGTCACAAAGAGTCTGGTGAGGGAACTTTTGAGTTTTATACCTAAATGCAGTTTTCTAGCTCTTGTGTGTGTCTAGTGGTGGATTATGCTGCAGGGTTTTGGGCTTGAAAGTTTGCAAACCTTTTACAATTTTCTCTATTCCTGGATGAATATGACTTAAAACATTAATTGATTTTCACTAAAACTCAATAAATGGAACTAATTTAAAAATTTGTGCCAAAAGTGTGTAAAGCTCTAAAGGTTTATCAGTCAGTTTAAAGGAGAAATGAGTGTCGGGTGTTTCAGTGAGAGGATGACAGTGAGTCTGGGAAGCGATGCCTTATTTAAAGAAGAAACAGTACGACTACACAGCACCATCCTGCTTGCAGGAGGTTAAAAGCTAAATTTAGATTGAGTGAGCAGGAGGAGAGGAGATGCACAGCAGGAGTGAGACCTTACAGTACACTGACTTCTGAACAGAACAAGTAGCCTGTGGAGGTTTTGATGCCGGGATGCTGGGTCTTTCAGAAGTAATAATGAGAAGTTCCTCGCTCAGAGAAAGACTGTGGGTAAATATTTCAGCAACTTAGGAATAATATTTCTCAGCATTAAATTGGATAGAATCTAGGGAATCCTAAGAAACGTATTCACAAGGGACAAGGTCCAAAACTAACATCAATTTGCTAGTTCAGGCCATCAAGAAGCACTTTATAAAAAATACATGATTCTATAGTGGCAAAAAGTGTCAGGGAACATCTCTGCTTTCATGAATAGGTTAAACCTCTACTGAAAAGGAAAACTGTCTTCTGGTCTGACAAATCAAAATGAGCAGTTCTGTGTGGAAATCGTGGACTTCAGGCTAAAGATAAAACTTATCAGTGCACAGTTCAAAACTCATCTGTGGTGGTATGAGGGTGTATTAGTGACACAGCATGGTGGATTTGCACCTCATCTTAGTCCTTTAATGCTGAACAGATGTACCAGAATGCAGGTTTTGTAGCAATTTATGCTGTCATCCAGATCACATCTTTTTCAGGGAAACTTAATTATTTCAACAAGACACTGCCAAAACACATTCTGCACATATTACCTTAGCATAGTTCCATCATAAGAGTCCAGGTGATGGTCTGACTGCAGTCCACATCTGTCAGAGCCTGAAAACATTTAAATCATTATGTGATGAAAAATACAACAAAGGAAGCATCAATCCGCTGAGCAGCTGTGTGTCAGTTAAGAATGGGAAAAGATTTTGCTTTCACTATTGGAATATTGTG
The DNA here is from genome assembly GCA_032353495.1 of Ctenopoma kingsleyae. Classification (NCBI taxonomy): domain Eukaryota; kingdom Metazoa; phylum Chordata; class Actinopteri; order Anabantiformes; family Anabantidae; genus Ctenopoma; species Ctenopoma kingsleyae. The sequence goes on from JAUBNQ010000013.1 coordinate 17,297,950, forward strand.
ACTTCTTTCTTACAACATTCCAACATCACTCTCACATGATTCAGACTTTACACATATTTGATGAGAATCATGAAGACTATTCTGAAAATTGCTTCCTCATTCTCAGGACGTTCAGACAGAGAGATAAAATCAGTGCTTAATGAAAGACATAATAAAGTGTCAGAAAATATCCATGTAAGGACAGTGAGCTAAAAGAAGCATCCAAGAGCTACTAGAAACACAATTATGAAGACAGAATGAGTCTGGATGGAGTCTCACACCACCAGAATCAGAGGAGGGAGAAAATGAATAGATAATAATTTTGCACACTGACTGTGTACATCCATTTGTGGAAGCCTGTCAACATTAGCTGATTCAATATTAGCACTTCAGGATGCTAAACAGGTGAAATCATCATGAGGTCACACACCAAGAATAACTGTTAAGTACAGTACCTGAACTGTGACATTCTAATAATCAACCTGTGTCTTTGTCCTCAGTCTTGGCATCAAACCTTAAAACGTGTTAATAGAAGAATCATCTAGTTGTGTGCTCAGGACACAAGTAACATGTCCTCATCTAAATCATCTGTGAGGAGACACTAACGAAAGGTCAAACACAGAGGTAGTGACGCAGCAGAGACTCAGCTCAGATTTTCTCCACTAAATCCTACATTTTCTTTCTTTTTTTTAAACTGAATCTCTGAGTAGCAATTTAAAAGCACAGAAACCTCAACTATGACATTCACAGGATAACTTGTGGTGTGTAACGCTGAACGTGAACTATATTAAAGACAAACGTTAGGTTTTTTTACTGCAGAAAAAAATGTAGCACTGTATAAATGTTTGTGTCAGGAGCAGGTGACGGCCATGTCACTGCATTTTTAATTATATCTCACAAGGAAATGTTGAATCAAATATATACAGTATATAGGGTGAGAAAGTCAAAACCATCATCCTCTGCTTTTTAAAGAGAACCATAAGAAGTAACACTCTTCAGCAAAAAGACAGAATTCATAACCCTGCTCTTTTTCTGAGCCTCTGACAGCTCACAGTATTATTGAAACCTATTTTCAGTCATTTCAGAGACACAGTCATTGACTGACAAAGCACTGGCAACACTGAGCAAAAGGAATAACAGAAAGTGATAGGAAGAGCGTAGCTCAGAGCAGAAGGGCAGGGTCAGTGGTTTCAGGGGAGGGTTTAATGTGCTACTGAGGAAGAGATCCAGCAGCAGATGACACGAGTGTAAACACAGGCAGATGAAAACAGATTCTCTCCTGACACACAGAAGCTCCACATCCAGTCTGAGCCACAGCTCAACACGTGAGAGAGAGATGGTGTGACTGATCATCAATGGTGAGTCCTCGCTGTACACTTTTACTACACATAGTTAGATTTAATATAGAACTGTGAATTGACTGCACATTAAACAGTTTATGTGATGTTATCACAGCACTATCACTGTCACATCATATCTACTGTGTTTGGGAAGTGAAGAGACAGATCTGTTCTGACTGTGTCACAGTGACTCAGTGTTTTTCTATCAGGAAATACACAGCTCTCTGCTCCCGGGCAGGAAATGACTGAGTACAAGTCTCATGAGAGCCCCTCTGATGGAGTGCAAAGAGAGACTGTTTAGAAAATGAACCACAAAAAGCCAGAACTGAGGCAGCACATGACAATGTACTGTAATTTCTAGTTAAGCTCTAAAAACACTTGATCTTAACTGTCTGGTCTCTCTAAACCCATGATAACACACACACAGTATGTGTGTATCACAACACAATCAGGCCTGTGTCATACTTCACAAAGACATTCTCTTTTCTTCACCTAGTCGCTAGCTGTGACAGAGACTAGTTGACCTTTGACCTTTTTGAAATTGGTAAAGTGCCATTTAGCTCTAAGTTGTCGAAATGTTTCTGTGCCCTGCTGTGTGACACAATCACACACACTAAGTATGCATTAACTTGTTTAAGCCCTCCTCTGAAACTGGACTGGTTCCACTGCAGTAGAACCAGTCAAACTGGTCTCTGGTGGACAAACTAAGAATTCTACATTTCTATTTCAAGCTTCTCAGATTAACATTTCTTTATTGCATGAACATGGAAAGTGATATAAGCCTGTCTTTGAACTGCTTTAGACTCAAAAAGCAGTGGTGAGTTGGATGTAACCCCTCCACCCCCCACCACCACCTGAACAAGTCTGTCCTCAACGTCAAACATTCCTGTTAGCAGGGGGCTTTAATAAAACCACCTGCACACTGTGGGGTCTCTTGACCTTCAGCTGTTCTTCTCTCTCTCTGTCAGTTCCCATGACAAACCAAATTGTTCCTGCTTTATGGAAATTCAACTTGGAACTGTTAATTTTTTGATGCTGTGGCATAAAAAAAGAAATGTGCTGATTGGTCGATTTTCTACTAAAAATGATTTAAGTCAAGTGAACATTTCACACTGAACTCCAGTGACTGACAGATTCAGGATCTTTAAACTACACTGTTATGTAATGCATTGTAAAGATTTACCATATTCGTAGAATCATTAGAGAAAAAACTATGCTATGCAAGTCTGTCTCATAAAAGTAGAGCTGGATCTGAAATGTGAAATGAAACATGAAAAGAACTGATGTTTTCAGGAGGACAGGTGGTGGTGCAGCTTCTACCCACACGTGTTTTGTGTTATTCTTCTTCTAGCCTGCAGGTACGTGGCGCGTAAGATCCGGGCTGCAGGGCGAGGCGAGGCACAGCCGACGAGAGCAAACACCGTACCATGTAGCCAGGCAAAAGGTGCGTTTGGTACAAATGAATAGATCATCATCATCATCATCATCCCCCATAATAATGTGTGTCTGTCACATTACTGTCAAGTCAGCCTCTGTATATTAGTATGCACTGTTGCATTGTTCCCAGCAGGTGGGTAAGTACTGCACGGTCAGACAGAGTGTTTGGCTTCAAAGCACCAACTGTGAGCACAGCAAGTCTTAGATCAACAGAGCAGTGCAAAGTGTTCACTAAAGAGTTTATGTGTGTTCACATTTACATATGTATACGTGTGTGTGCATGTGTCATTTCCTTTAAATGAACTACATCCAGCAACTGTCATCCTGTGTGATCCATTTACTGATTTTTTTCATCAGCAACTCCAACTGCTTTATAATGAGCCTGAGAAACAGCTCTGCTGATAATTAGTTTCATTTCACTCCAGAATAACACATCTTCATATGTGCGCAGGCTGCTCATGCTACAGTCTAGTCTTAGTCTTCCACTAAAAGAGCTCTGGAGAAACTGATCAGAAAACACAGAATAATGAGATCTTGTAAAGCAGAAGGCAGCACTGACTGGCTCTGAGACTGAAACAGGATTCTGTGTGTGGATGACACAAACACCCACAACAATTTAATATTACAACCTTTAATATTTTGTAAGTGAAATTAGGAGTAAAAATAACTTGAGCTAATCCTCAGTCTTTCTCTGTCTCTGTCTACAGCAAAGAAGGACGGCAGCATGAGAGCTGAACCAGCATTAATTCCCCATCCAGCAGAAGAGGACACTGTGCAGTCAATGCAGACGCAACCGTGCAGTTCCTGAAATAAAGTGAGAGCGGGGCAGTAGTGAAGAAGGTCCATAATGAGGAGACAAACACATAACACACACACACGTACACACACACCATCACACATTCCATCATCAAAATCGATGCCAAATGATGCTGTCGTGTTGACAGGAAGTGGTGACTAATCTTTCTAATCTTTCATCTCCAACTCTGTATTTCTGATTAGTTTTCATTCATTCATTCAGCACAGTTTCTCTCCAATACACACAGACACACACACACAAAGAAACGCTGCATTGTGTTGAACTCCCACCTGCCTCCAGCTCTCGGTATTGTTTTCTTGCTTGTCCTTCATCCAGTGAAGTGAGCAGCCTGTGTTAGCAGAGAGAATGAAAGCCTGATCACCAATTCTTCAGCAGAGGAACTGATCAGTCTGGACAAAGACTCTGCTGACAAAGCTACTCCAAGCTAGTGCTCATGTATTCATAGACCTGTTCTTCTGTCACTGTAATAAATGTCAGGAAAAACAAGCAGGTTTCTTGTGTCTTCTGTGCCTCCATGTGTCACAACATTCATCTCTCCCTGTCTCGATGTACAAATCACTAACACCTGAACACATGCATGTGCAGTGGATATTAGTTATCAGTTAAAACACTCCTGTTCATCCAGCAAACATCAACATCTGTGCTCTTGAGTGCTTAATCATATTTAACTAGATCTATGCCCACTGGACAACTCATTATGAACCCCTTTGGTGTTTCTGAGTATTATAGAGTAATTTCATGATATAATGTCATGATCGTGCAGCGACCCCGCCTCTCGCCCGATTACAGCTTGGATAGGCTCCAGCACCACCCACGACCCTTATGAGGACAAGCGGTTAAGAAAATGGATGGATGGATGGATGGTGCAGCGAGGTGCAGTGGTTAGTGCTACTGCCTTGCACTTCGAACCTCCTCAATTCTAATCCAGGCCAGCTAGTCCGGCTTTTCTGTTGGATTTTCTCTGAGTAGTGCTCATAGGAGTGAATGTGAATGTTTGTCTCTCTGTGTCAGCTCTGGGACAGACCGGTGGTGGCTAAAAACTACCCAACTACACAACCAGTACTTTGGAACTGAATCCATTTATTTTTGCCTGTACTTTGACATTTCAAAAATATCATTAGGCTTGAAAGTGTGTCCACACTGTGAACCCGAATGCTCAAAGTAATTAAATAGATTAAGTACTGTGAACTTAATTTTTAATAAAAAGTTCTACTTACTTTTTCTTTAATGTGAGTTGACTGAACTTATAATCTTTGATTAACTTCAACTATTTTCTGTATTAATTAATATTTTGCCATGTTGACCTACTGTTGATGTTACCTAGAATATTGCAGTGATAGTCATTGCAGTAGTGATGAGTGCACATTGCTCATAGGAGTGAATGTGAATGTTTGTCTCTCTGTGTCAGCTCTGGGACAGACCGGTGGTGGCCAGGCTTATTAGAGCTCTGTCATGGCAGATGGGTGAATAGCTTCAGCACCTGCTCACACCTTTCCAACATGATGATTGGTGAATCATTCTTGCTCCCTTTCTCAACATCAAGGTGTGAACTTCTCTCTCTAGTTAACTTTTTTTCATTGTTACACAAATACTGCCGTCACTTATTAAGTGAACCACTGAGCACATCACTGAGATTATTAGAGACACAACAATAATAAATCATTCTCTTTCCTCCTTACTGTGACTGCAGGTTTTTCACTCTGCCTGCCAGTGTGGCCATTCAGAACAACTATACACTTGAGTGATTTTCCATGTAGGAGTCACAGCATCCAGTATAAACTAGTTCTGTTCTGAGACTGTCCAGAACAACCACAGCCTGACACAGTGACAACCAGACAACCAATCCACTCCAACATAAATTATTTGTTATGTTATTTGCTGTTTTTTTGTCTCATGCTGTGGTGTCTAACAGAGAGCTCCTGTAAACTGAGCTTATGTGCCCACTGTAACATGTTGCACTTATTTTCTGCTCTCATCAATGTTTTCGTTCTCTGCACTAATACTGGAATAGAAAGCAGACATCTTATCTATATTTGACTGTTCAACCAGACTGCAGAGTTCATCCTCCACCTGTGTGTGTGTGTGTGTGTGTGACAAATAACACGGTGCTGCAGATGCACGTTTTGTACATTCTAAATTCAGTTTCTTGATTAATAAAATCAGGTGCAACACAGCTGTACGTGTTTCTGTTATATTTTCCCAGGTTTTGTATCTCTGCATTAAAAGACCTTAACACATTGTTAGAACCAAAAAAGTGGCCTCAGTGCATCAGTTTGGTAAAACCAATTTTTCTGTGCAACGCACACAGCAGAGCCATAAATTCTAACAGGTCCCCCACAGGCTTCTGTTCTCATTACTTTTCACTGCCAGGATGCAGAAAAGTAGCTGGGGAGATCCAGGAAGGCATAATGAGCTACATATATACAGTCCTGCTACCATCACATGGGTACAAATAAAGACACAGAAGAAAGAAAGACACTGTGAGACGGTGCCTCCCTCCAGCCTGAATATGAGGAGATGTGCAGGTTCTTTTTTAATATCTTCTGTGAAGATCAGGCTGTAAATCAAACATTCTGATAAACCACACACGTTACTGGTACCATTAATAATATCTCTCTTCTGTTAAAAAAAAACAACAACAACCAAACAACCAGTACTCTGGAACTGAATCCATTTATTTTTGCCTGTACTTTGACATTTCAAAAATATCATTAAGCTTGAAAGTGTGCAAGTACAAACAGTGACTTTTGAAGGTTTCTGCAAAAATATGCTTTAAAATGTGATCTAAAGTAATTTAAAGTCTTTAAACTAGAAAAATGGAAACCAGTTAAAGTAATGAGACCAAAATTTCACTTATTCATGTGTTTATTGTGGGAAATAATCTGGTCGAAAATATTTATTGGCATAAATATGTGAACCTCTAGAATTATCAGTTTGTTTGAAGGGGAAATTACTCAGACACCCAGTAGAATGACAATTAGGCGTGAGTGTGGGAAAAGAAGCTAAATAAGGATCTTCAACTATCATGGTCTGAGTGTGTGTCATGACTCAACATTGGAGATTTCTGGAGAACTTAGAAGAAGAGGTGTTGATGCTCATTAAGGGTTACAAAAGAATGTCTAAAGAGTTTGTTCAAGACTTCAACATTAGATGATCTTCATGGTAGAATCTCTAAGAGGAAGCCACTATTCTCCAAAAAGAACATTGCTGCCCATCTACAGTTTGCTCACTGTCTGGATAAACCCGAAGCTAGTGGAAGAATCTTCTGTGGATGGATGACTTGAAATGGAGCTGATATCTTTGGTGATGACAAAACACTGAATTCCCACATAAGAACCTCAACCTCCCTGACCTTTGGAGCTATTTTCCAGGTGAACAGAATATTTTCTAGAAAATCTAGTCAATGCTTTTGTTACTTCTAAGCTGGACTACTGTAATTCACTACTGATTAGATGTCCAAATAATTCATTAAGAAGCCTTCAGTTAATGCAGCCAGAGTTCTGACTGGAATTAGCAAGAGAGATCATATTTCTCCTACATCAACTTCTCTCTACTGGCTCACTGTAAAATCTAGAATAGAGTTTAAAAGGCTCTATCATATCTTAAAGACTTCATAGAACCTTATTATCCCAGCAGAGCACTTCGCTCTCAGACTGCTGGTCTACTTGTGGTTCCTAGCAGAATGGAGCTATCAAGCTCCTCTCCTGTGGAACCAGCTGCCAGTTCAAGTTTGGGAGGCAGACACCCTCTCTACCTTTAAGACTAGGTTTAAAACTTTTCTTTTTGATAACGCTTATAGTATATATATAGATATTGATATAGACATATATACGTATATATACAGTATATTCCACCCTTGATTCTATCTTCTCCTCTTCTCTCCTCTATTCATTCATATGCCACCATTGAATGTTATTAACTTTGTGTTTTCTCTCTCCTGTAGCTGTGCTTTTCCTCTCACTCTCTCTGTACCTTTCTGCCATTACTGACCCTACCGACCTGCACAATGTTGTTGTTGTTTTGCTCACGCCTCTTTCCACCCACCCCAACCAGTTGAGAAAGATAACTGCCCACCTTGAACCTGGTTCTGCTGGAGGTTTCTTCTGTCTCTGTCTCTCTTTGTTTTGATTTTTTGGGTTTTCCACATAATGCTATATACAGTAAATGTATATAGCAGTTATATATGTTTTTCATGTACAATAATTTTATAATATAATAAACTGAATTTAAGTGGACTAAACCTTAATCCTGTAGAAATACTGTTGGACCAGAATATTGGAGTAGGGCATCTCTGACGTGGGGCCGATATGATTTGTTTCTCAATACACTGAGATCTGATGCATTAAAGATACATATGCAGCAACTTCCGATGTGACGCTATATGATTCAACACAATCTGATTCAAACAGTGCAGTTCAGTGTGATATGATGTAACTGTACAATGCACAGGAATGATGCTGTGCAATTCAGTGAATCACGAGAGACACAACAAAAGTTCACTTTGGATGAGTTGTAGGCTTAGTGGGCTAGCGATTTATTTGGTTGGTTTTGGATCATTAATAAATAAATGACTAAAGTGTAATATTTCACCTCACTTGTTTAATTGGGTTAAATTGGATTTCCTTTAACTAGCTTATAGAACTTGTGTGATAATTTGATTATGTTTTAGGGTCATTTAGAAGAAAATTCTCCAATGTAAGTGTGTATGCTGAATACTTCAGTCAGTTCTGAGGTGTATCCAAGTCTATAAAACAACCAAATCCAAGACAATTGGCTTACAGACACACACACACACACACACACACACACACACACACACACACACACACACACACACACACACACACAGTGCATGATGAGAATTAATTTCAGACAGTGTCCATTCAATCGCTATCAGATCCGTGATGTTCAGCATCTCCAGGCAATATTAGAGGGCAAGGTGGTACAACTCCTTCTTTAACTATAACCCTCTGGCTTAAACACACACACAGAAGTCAAGTCAGGGATTCACAGTCTGTACACCATATCAGAACCGTTTGTCCTCAGACCTTCAACTTGAATAAGATCGGGATGACAACATTATTTACTCTACTTTACTTTACTTTACTTGGCAGACGCTTTTATCCAAAGCGACTTACAAGGAGAAGACACCAGCAATTCTCATTC
>JAUBNQ010000013.1:17349275-17360067 GCA_032353495.1 Ctenopoma kingsleyae
CTCCTCCAGTTCCATATTATACAGACTTGAGACTCATCCATTTTTTCATCTTACTCCCAGCCAGATAGTGAGAGTGTAGTTTTTCAAAAGTTGGAACCGTCCTTTCATTCCCACTGCTGAGATTCACCATTGACTGTGTGTAGACAGCAAACAGATACCTACCTACTGTATACATAAAGTAGATTATTCAAACTAAGAAGCATAATTGCATTTAAGTATTTAAAACATATTTTTTCCTCCTACTAGTTCTACCTTTTCAGTAAATAGTAAAGAGGCCACTCTCTGCTTCACCCACACAACATATAAATCCTGCATCCAATAACCGCTGCACTTCAATCAGGCCAACTCAGTGATTAATACTGACTGTTTGCCCTTTTCACCTCATTCTTTTTACTTGTGGCCTTGATGGATTGATCATCCAGTAGCCAGCTAAAATCTAATTCAGGGCAATACACTCAATGACCATTTTATTAGGTACACCTGCACATGCTCATGTGAATTCTAATGCATTCCAAGCAGCAACCAACCTATTTGCATAAATAATAGAGAGGCAAAAACACACTTATTTAATAATTAATTAAATAAATGAAATAAAATGAAGGTTGTGGAGTGGCCTAGTCAAAGTTTGGACTCAAATTGGATTGAGATGCTGTGGCATGACCTTAAACAGGAGGTTCTTGCTCAAAAATCCTCCAATCCAAGCTGAACTAAAACAATTCTGCAAAGAAAGGTGGGCCAGAATTCCTCTACAGAGATAGAAAGACTCACTGTCAGTCATCACAAACGCTTGAATGCAGTCGTTGTCGCCAAGGGTGGCACAACCAGTTATTAGGTTTAGGTCAGTTAGTATTTTACACAGGGCCATGTAGGTTTGGACAGTTTTTTAAATTTCAAAGTGCTACATCACAGATACATTTAAAAAAAACAATTGCAACAATAAATAACACATTAAAATGGAAAAAGCAGTCAAATTTATAATTGTTATAGCATTTATAATTTATTTACTTGAATTATCTATGAGTAATATTACATTTTATTTGATGATATGAAAAAATTTCACAGCACTGTATGATTCAGATAATGTCATGCTCTTCAAACCATTCAATGAGCCCTTTTTGCCCCAGCATTGTCATCATGCATAAAACTACTCCTATTAGGATCATATTTCATCATAGGATAAAGATGATGACACAGAACAACTTTGTATTGATGGGGGGATAGGTGGAACCATACCATGCCCCCCAGCATGACAGAGCCACCATACCTTCTCACTGTAGGAGTCAAGCATTCAGGGCTTTTCCTTTGTGTGTACTTTATTGAGTATTGTGTTTTGTGTGTGAAGGTGTGTGACTGTATGCTTACACTTACTGTACGCATCCTCTAGGATCTAGGACACACACACAACAACAAATGTAAGGCAGGGAAATTAAATTTGAAGCAAAATGCCATGAGAAGAAATGATTGTTTCATGAGCCATAGAGTCACATAAGGGAGAGAGTTTTAAGTGCAGAGAGAAATCTGTCCTCAGCTGCTGACTGAGCGGAGTTATGTAGCTTGTTCCACCATCTTGGGATGATTGAAATGATTTGCTTGGGATCATTGTGTGTGTGGTGTAGGGAGCATCAGATGCTGTTGGTTGGCAGAGGGATTGTAGACCACTGATCAGCTGACCACTCTGTAGGTGAGTATCAGAACTATGAATCTGATGCAGGCAGGCTCTGGAATCCAGTGCAGAGATATGAACAATGGTTTGATGTGCCCTTTCTGGTTTATCAAAAATGAGACATGTTGCTGCATTTTGAATCATCTTGTTCGTAATAGTAGCCCTGTCAGTAAGACATTGCAATACTCAAGTGACAAGTGCCTGCACAAAGAGCTGGGTAGCATATTCAGAGAAGTATAGGTCTAGTTTTTCTGATCTGCATACCCAAGAGATGAAGGGGAAGACCAGACCATCTGTCTTGGTGAGGCTGAGTTAAAGATGTCTTTCTCTCATCCATGCAGGGACAGGCAGAAATAAGCGATGAGACAGTTGGGTCATCTAATGGAAAAGATAGGAGGACTGGTGTGTCATCAACATAGCAATGAGAAATCCAAAACCTTTTTGACAAAGTTTAAAGTCAGAGTGGACTCTGAACCATTTGTTAGTTGTCATGCTATAAACTTAGACTGCTGGGGGACCTCCCTTGAAACACTGAGCTCGTCTCTTCTCCTCTCTACTTCTCTCCTTCCATTAATATGCCACCATTGCATGCCATTAACTTTATGTCTTCTTTTTCTCATAGTTGTGCCTTTTCCTCTCTGTCTCCCTCTATCTACAGTATACCTTTATATAGGTATCCCTTTGCCCACTATCCTGTCTGATACTTGTTGTTCTCTCCACCAACCTTTGGGGCAGATGGCCACCCACCCTGAATTTAATTCTGCTGGATGTTTCTACCACTGGGTTTTCTATATAATTACCTATAGTTGTACTGTATATCTTTTCAACATAATTCTGTAAGGATTAACCTTATAAAAAGTGCCTTGAAATGACTGTTGTGATGTGGTGCTATATGATTAAACTGAAATGAATTGAATAGGAAAAGCTGTGTAAGTAGATGATGGATCCTAGGGACATGGTATGAATGGAGGAAAAAAGAGGCAAGTAGGACCTGAACTAGTCCAGGGGCTTACCAGAGATGCCCAATTCACACAGGTGACTTGGTGACAGTAGGACCTGGTGATTTACAAAGTCAAAGACTACAGACAGATCAAGTAGCTTTAGGACCAAGGACCCCCAAGGAGGGGACTGCACTGTCAGGGCCGTTTCTGTTAAATGGCCGCCCCTCAAGACAGACTGGTTGACATCAAGGAAGTTTTTCAGACATAGAAAAGTTGAGATTTGGTTGAAGACTAGTCATTTATGGGTTTTACCCGGAAATGAAAAAAGAGGCAGGTCTGTAATTCTCCACAAGGGAGGGTTGGAGGGTGAGGTACTGAGTAGTGGGATAAGCTGCCTACTTAAATATGGTTGGGAAGGTCCCAGTTGTTACTGTTGAGATGTACTGATGATTTGTATAATAACTGGGTTTAGGTGTGCAGGGCACTGGGTCCAGATGACAGGTGGTAGGCTAGAGAAGGAGAATGGATGTGTTTTTTTCAGTCAGTGCAGAGAATCATTAGGTGATGTGCAGTTTGAAGGAGGTGGAGGACCTAGGAGTCTTACCCTCTGGTGGAGAGACCTGAGAGCTCATGGCAGCCACCTTGTTTGTGGAGGAGCTGGCCAATTCATTTGCTGTGAGAGAGGTTGATGGATGAGGTGGAGGTAGGTGGGTGTTGTTAACCTCATGATATAAATAAAAACATACAAGTATAATATTATCTGTTGCCCTGGAGCTCTGGATTTCTCAAAACCTGGTAACCTGGTTTTTCTTAATGGGTCATAAATGGTGAGCAAATGTTTTTTTAAAATCAGAAATAAACACCTGATCAAGCAAAGCAAATATATTTTTTGTTCTGTAAATTGAGTATTTAGTGTTTGTGTTGGTGTTAATCTTTTCTGGTTATGGTTCTTTCTTTCTTTTTCTTTCTGTCTGTTTGAACGGAGAGCTGCTGTAACATGCCAAAAATAATTTCCCTCTGGGATTAATAAATCCCAGAATCTTGAATCTCGAATAGTGTGAATGGTGTAAAATGAGCAGAAACAATGCACTGTACAAAATGAAAAGATGGAATGGGAAAAGGAATAGTTCACAGCAGTGTTAGCAGTCTGTACATGCTCATAATGGTCCTGCTAACGTATAATGTATGTATAATGTTTAACGCCTGTTAAGCCTGTTACACTTATGACTTCTCCTACTGAAGCTGGAAAGTTTTGTGAATATGCAAACCATATGTAGGCTAATGGATTTGAATTTTGGATTTTTCTAAAGAAAAAGGGAATCTATCCAGCAGACTATGGGCATTAAGCGCCCTATGAGTTCAGAGTAATGGAATAAATACAGAGCCACACAGTTAGAGTGAAAATACAAAATAAATTAAACTGAACATGTTTCAAGCAACCGCAGGTTTTCATACAGTTTACTGTCCTGTAAGTTCGATGTTGAAAATGAACAGTCAATGTATGAGTGAGTCAGTCCAAGCTACTGAAACAACCCAGCTGCTGGGGGCTGAGTGACGTCACTCAGAGTGATCCCTGATTGGTGGAAACAGAGACATTACAACAGTTTTTCCGCAGAGATGACACACAAAAACAAACAAAAAGTAGTATTTGTGTAGCATACGTGAACAGCTCTGGACGGATGTGCGTGTTTGTGTGCGCGCGAACGGCAGCGTGCGTGTTGGGGAACGCGCGTGGATCTCGGAGGTTTCTGGTGAGTGATGGAGGCGGGGGCGCGCGTGGACAGTCTTTATGAGATGCGGTGTGATAAGGCGGCGACACAGCGGAGTGACACCGGGGACAGAAAGAGTTTCCATCCGACTGTCGGACACTGACAGGTGGGATGTTGTCGCAGCACTGACACTGTGGACTTTTAATCCCCTTGGTTCGTATAACGGCGGTGGGAGTAGTACCGGAGTGGCGGCACGGACCGGTAATAGGAACCACAACGACACACGGCGGCCGAGGAGAGGAGAGGGGACCATGGGCTCCGCTTCCTCCTCCTACCGGGTCATTTATCTGGACGTGGACGGCAGGATTCAGAAGGTACGACACACACTATTACACTGACACTAATAGCTCCTCTGATAGACAACTGTATGAAGTACAACACATCAGTAAAATGATGCCTCTTCATGGAAAAAAGGTTTAAAAAAGTTTAAAAGTTATGATACAAAAAAGCTAAAAGTAAAGAAATGTTAACTGTTAGAGAAATAATGCGTGGTTGAAAGGTGGTGGTGGGGTATCAATAATATAATAACACAAACGCAATAAGTGACGTCATGGATAAACGTAATTGAAAAAAATGTCGTGTAGAAATAAAAATGACCAGTGGAAAAAGAAAACAACAGGTGTTTAACTGTCACTTTTCAGATGATGAATAATTCTCTGTTAATAACAATGTCAGTACTGTCAGTATTATTGGAATTACATTGGTCCATTGATGTATTTATGTTGTCATTTACTGGTTACCCTAGTAATAGATTAGGCTTTAAATTTCATAATAACTTCATTTCATATTGGCTATTGTTAGGCAAAAGCCTGATGATGCAACTATCATTTTGCTTCTCATTACACAGTTCTTACCTTAATATACAAATGTGGCATTTAATAGCTTTACTTTAAATATATATATACTTTAAATATAGAACCTTGATTGTATATGTCTGAGAATCTGTAGAGATCACAGTAGCATAATAGTAACATAAAGTCACTTAAATTGTAATTGTGACTTGTACTACAAGCTATAGAAAAGTTACTGTGATTATTATAACATTATTATAAATCATATAATATTGAGAAAAATGATTGCAGAGAGATTTGAGGCTTGCTGGAACTAGCTGATTATCACATGGAGCACCAAGTCTGCATTTTTTGTGGTGTGCCGTTGTGTATAACGTTCAGTAAATTATACACAGATGCTGCTGTGGCCTTTAGGAGAAAGGTTATGTCTGTTTATCACAGTGAATGCACAAATACCAAGCACTTTATTGATAATATTCCATTATTATTTTATGTGTTATGCTGATCACCATTCACTATCACCTAACCATTAGAGAGTGCTGTCATTGTATGTTTGTGTGTATGTGTGAAGAGTGCTAACTGTGTGTGAATTAGTGACTATTTACAGTAATTATAAGCCGTATCACTCACAGGTATGTTTGGGTGTTAAATAATGGTTTCTGCTCCACTACAGGCTTAACGTAAAAGTATAGAGCTGTGAGACTGAAGAATAACCTACAGGCTCTGACCTGTGAATACACTCCACACTTTCTGCAGCAGAGACTCAGTAGATTAAACACATATTATGTTCTTATTCATTAAATACTCCCTGGTGGTCTAGTGGTTAGAATTCTGGTCTAGTGGTTAGGACTCGGCATTCTCACCGCTGCGGCCTGGGTTCGATTCCTGGTCAGGGAACATGGGTTTGGGCGGTATGATAGCTCAGTGGGTAGAACAGTCATCTTCCAACCCAAAGGTTTGATTCTCAGTCCCACTGAAGCTACATGTCAAGGTGTCCTTGGACAAGATACCGAAACCCCATAGTAGCGCTGACGCAGGTCTAGCAGCTGTCCAAACAACAATTTCCCCAAGGGGATCAATAAAGTGTTCTTTATTATTATTATATTAAAGAATCTTGGTCAGATATACCTGTCTTTGAGTCTGTGAATAGTAAGACAGTTAAGTCCATCCTTGCATTCTTCCAGGATGTGCAATTCTTGATGGAAAGTCTGTGTTTGCCACACCCAGCATCATGAGTGTTGGTGATGAAGGGCCTTTGCACATAATTAGAGAATCTTTGATTCTCCATTATAACACATAAACTCAGTAGCCTTTCTACGGCAGCGTATTGCTGCCACCAAGAAAAAAAAAAACTCTAACATGATACTGTACTTTTATGTTATTACGAGATACTTTTACGTTATAACGTGATTTTGTACTTTTACATTATAACGAGATACTGAAGTTTTACGTTATAACATGATACTGCACTTTTACGTTATAACGAGATTTGTACAGTGAGTGTACAGTGTACAGCCAAGTGTCGTACTGAGGTTTCCTGTTGAGGCTGAGGTGTGTGATCCCTCTATAGTTGGAACACAACTACAACCCTCCGGTCCCCTTTCTTAAAGAGGGGGTCCACCACCATGGTTTGCCAATCCAGAGGCACTGTCCCTGATGTCCATGCAATGTTGCAGAGGCGTGTAAACCATGACAGTCCTACAACATCCAGAGGCTTGAGGAACTCCGGGCGGATCTCATACAACCCTGGGGCCCTGCCACCAAGGAGCTTTTTGACCACCTCAGCGACCTCAGCCCCAGAGATGGAAGAATCCACCTCTATGTCCCCAGGCTCTGCTTCCTCATCGGAAGGCATGTTGGTGGAATTAAGGAGGTGTTGGATGGTGGACCAGAATCTCTTCGAAGCCGTCTGGAAGTCATTCTTCATGGCCTCACCAAACTCCTCCCACGCCCGAGTTTTTGCCTCAGCAACCACCAAAGCCGCATTCTGCTTGGCCTGCCGGTACCTATCAACTGCCTCCGGAGCCCCCACTGGCCAAAAAGGCCTGGTAGGACTCCTTCAGTTTGATGGCATCCCTCACCACTGGTGTCCACCAATGGATACGGCAGTTGCCACCACGACAGGCACAGATCACCTTACGGCCACAGCTCCGGTCAGCCGCCTCGACAATGGAGGTACGGAACATAGTCCATTCGGACTCAATGTCCCCCACCTCCCCCGGGACGTGGTTGAAGCTTTGTCGCAGGTGGGAGTTGAAGCTTGTCCTGATGGGGGACTCCCAGCAGACCCTCACAATGCGTTTGGGTCTACCAGGCCTGACCGGCATCCTCCCCCACCAACGAAGCCAACTCACCACCAGGTGGTGATCAGTTGACAGCTCTGCCCCTCTCTTTACCCGAGTGTCCAAGACATGTGGCCGCAAGTCCGATGACACAACCACAAAGTCGATCATCAAACTGCGACCTAGAGTGTCCTGGTGCCGGGTGCACATATGGACACCCTTATGCCTGAACATGGTGTTTGTTATGGACAATCCGTGATGAGCACAGAAGTCCAACAACAAAACACCGCTCTGGTTCAGATCAGAGGGGCCATTCATCCCAATCACGCCCTTCCAGGTCTCACTGTCATTGCCCATGTGAGCATTGAAGTCCCCCAGCAGAACAATGGGGTCTCCAGCAGGTACGCTCTCTAGCACCCCCTGCAGAGACCCCAAAAAGAGTGGGTACTCCAGACTGCTGTTTGGCGCATAAGCGCAGACAACAGTTAGGACCCTTCCCCCCCCTTGAAGGCGGAGGGAAGCTACCCTCTCGTCCACTGGGGTGAACCCCAGTGTACAGGCCACGAGCCGGGGGGCAATAAGTATGCCCACACCTGTTCAGTGCCTCTCACCGGGGGCAACTCCAGAGTAGAAGAGAGTCCAGCCCCTCTGTAGAGAGAGCCCAAGCTGTACGTTGAGGTGAGTCCAACTATATCTAGCCTGAACCTCTCAACCTCACACACAAGCTCAAGCTCCTTCCCCACCAGAGAGGTGACATTCCACATCCCTAGAGCCAGCTTCTGCAGGCGAAGATCAGACTGCCAAGGCCCCTGTCTTCAGCCACCTCCCAACTCACACTGCACCTGACCTCTGTGGCCCCTCCTACAGGTGGTGAGCCCATGGGAAGGGGGACCCATATTACCTCTTCGGGCTATGCCCTGCCAGGCCCCATGGGTAAAGGCCCGACCACCAGGCGCTCGCCATCGAGCCCCACCTCCAGGCCTGGCTCCAGAGGGAGGCCCCGGTGACCCGCGTCCAGGCGAGGGAAAACGTCCAAAGTTCGTGTTCATCATAAGAGGTCTTGTGAACCGCTCTTTGTCTCTTCCCTCACCTAGGACCAGTTTGCCTTGGGTAACCATACCAGGGCATGAAGCCCCCGACAACAGAGCTCCTGGGACACTGGGACACGCAAACTCCTCCACCACAATAAGGTCGCGGTTTGAGGAGGGGTGCACAGTAAAATAAAAAATATAAATCACTGCCCTACAGACTGAGATTTTGGTAATCTTATAATTTTATTGGAGTGACACTGTGCAATATAGATCTAATAAATTTGAGTATGACATCAGCTTTGATGTACACTACCAGTCAAAAGTTTGGACACACATAGGCTTTACCATCTTTTCCATGAAAAGATACATTTCTTCAGCTGTGTTACCATCATTGCAAAATTGTTTTATAATGATCAGTTATCCTCTTAATTTAATAAACTTCCATTAGCAAACATAATGTGCTATTGGACGACAATACTAATGTTTGATTATTATAGGCCTCTGTATGTTTCACTGTATTTTAGATTAGAATTTGATGTTAAAAAATCTGCTTCTATTTCAAAAACATAGTCATTTCTGTATGTGTCCAATCTTTTGACTGGTAGTGTATGTAGACTAGAGTGTATAATAACACCTACTGAATCAAGTTTGTTGTTCTTCTCTCTCTCTCTCTCTCTGCACTTTAAACCCCCTTCCAACCAGGGTCGGGGCAGATGGCCGTCCACCCTGGATGGAAGGAAGAACTCTTTGGTGAAGACAGTGAAGTATTGAGTCTTGATGATCAGTGCATCATTTTATGTGACATTCTAATTGGTTGGTTAGCAGACAGTCAGAATTTCATCCCAGGCTATCTTTGGTCAAAAAAACGTGACAATGTGAAATTCTTTCACAGCAGTGTTTGAGCCATGACCAAAGATTTTTTTCTGGGACATTCGAAAGCGCCTCACTGTATACCTGAGTTAACAGAAAACATCATTACTTCAGTAGTTCAGTGTGAGTATGAAAAAAACAGTAATGCACACTAAAATATTATAAGACTGTAATATTCATGCATCTAAAGCACACTTGCTTGGTTAAGGAGTCATTACACATATGCAGTTGGGGCAGTATAAAGTTCATGTTAATGCTTGTTAAAACTGAAAGTTTGCATTGGCCATCTCCAGATTGAAGTGTTAAAGCAGAGAGAGTAGCCAGAACTCTGTTTACATTGACAAATCAATGGAGCTGGAACGACAGCTCATAAAAGGCCATATAACACAGTTTATGCCTCAACAGCACTTTGCATTTATTGCTCATTGTCTTCTTTCTGGAGTTCTGTTGACTGCACAGAGCCTGACATTTACTCATGCAGACTTTTTTTTTCACAATATCCAGGGTGAGAGGATTAGCTCTTGTTTGAAGCACTGATACAACTTAATGTATTTGCTGCATTCCAGGAGGAGAAGCTAACTAGAGAATACATTTCCTATTAATCAGTTTATGCCCAACAGTGTTCTGCAGTGTCTGATACAGATAAATAGGGACAGCATCTCATTTGTTTTTACGGTTACCTATGTGAATGTTTGGTGCGTGTGTTGTTCTTCCAGTATCTTCTTGTATCTTCCAGATAGAATGTTAATGATAATAATAAATGATAAATAATCAAGCATTTGTAGAGAAATCAACAGTGTTTATTGTGAAATTAATGTTTATGTGCATGTGGCAAATCAACAATCTTTTTTTTTTCTTTGTTTAAATGTACATATCTGTTGCATATTCATCCAAGACAGCTCAGCTTTTGTTCCCTGCAGCCATTGTTCACGGTGGTTTATTTGTTTCTTTTTTGTGCCTATTCAGGTCAATGAGATGCTGCTCACTGTTTCCCCTTTGTGCAATTAAATGTGTTTGAATATTGTATTATTTTATTTACATAATGATGTTATGGCTGATTTATGGTGTGTCCCCCACAAAAAAAGCTCAAAACATCTTCACCTTTTTTAATAGGTACAAGGAGCACTAGTGCAGTAGAGCTGTTGTTATCTCATATTTCATTAGACATTTTACTGCTGAACTCGTATCTATATTCACCTGACTCTTTGCTTGTCATTATGTTATGTCTCCATTTGTTTCTAATTAAGGACCATTTGACTTTTTCTGAAAGTAAAAGTGCAAATGAGCATTTTGTCTTTACTTCTTAGGTTCAGCAGTGTTTTTGTCCTGAAATGGACGGTAAATGAAAAGAACCTGTACACATACATGGGATTCAGTCCAATGTAATATACATAGCTACATTCATGTAAAATGAGTGATCTCCAAATAGATCTATGGCATATCAC
>JAUBNQ010000013.1:17394368-17411213 GCA_032353495.1 Ctenopoma kingsleyae
GTCTGAATTAAGGAGTAGAACATTACAGGACATCCAGGTCTTTATGTCTTTTAAACAAGCTTGAAGTTTGACTAATTAGTTTCATCTGGTTTCATAGATAAATATAGCTGGGTGTCATCCACGTAACAATGGAAATTTAAAGTCCACTCCATTTCTCTGACTCCTGCATTCACTAGTTACATGATTAAGATTGCAGATGTGATAAACTGATGAGACTCTACTTTAAGTTAAACAACTCGAGCGGATTTAAAGTAGTTGTGACCTGATGTGTGAAGTGTGAGTGTGTAAGTGTGTGAGCAGTAAATCACCAGAGCTGACGTCTGTGATAAATCCTCCTTTGTGAAGGTGGCATGTTCAGTTTTAGTTCAAACTATTTTAGAGAAGTGCTTGATTGAATTTGTATGATCATGTTGAAGGGCCACAAATAAATATAGAAACATCTTCCAGTGATTCTATTCCACTTCCAAGTTCATTTCAAATAACCTGCTCACTACACATCCACGGGATAATTTGCTCCATCAGGTTTATGTCACTGTAAGGTCACTTTTTTTTTTAAACCATTTTCAGTCATTTCACAGACTCAACATCGAACCATGAAAACAACATGGTTGCTGCATTTAAGGATAATAAAAATATTAATTAGCTGTGCATAAAGTGATCACTTAAAACTAATTTAAGGGATCTTTATTAAAAGCATTTTGAGTGTGTGTGTGTGTGTGTGTGTCGGATACAATAAGTGAATGTTGGCTAATACACTGGCTGTGGAAGAATGCTCATGTGAAGAAAGTTTGCATTTCAGGCACCTGCATGAGGAACATGTTAATACATTAACTGTTGTTAAGGTCCAAGAGTAAACGTGTGTCCAGTTCTGTGCTTGCAGAATCAAAGAAGTAATTCTTTCTTACACTCATACAGACACACACACACACAGATTTAGACTCACCTTTCACACTGCACTGCTATGTGGTGACCATCAGGGGAGCTGGTAATACGACACACAGTTAGCTTCTGTGTAATAAGAGAAAGAGACAACTGGGGAGTCATCACAGGCTTTCTAACATTCTACCAGCAGAACATCAGCAAGTTAGTCGTTCTGTCACTGTGCATCACAAAGTTTTCCTATGGTCTAAGAGTACTAGTGATTTTTAAAGCTAACCCTCCAACATTTATTGTAGATCTGTCCAGCTGTGACCAGCTCCTCTGTACTGTGAGCACTGTGTGATGCGAGAGCATAACAACACTATTTAGTGCTTTGACCTGCTCCAGATCTACTCAGATTGAGGATGTAGGATGAAATCAGGACACAGCATCATGTTTGTCTTGTGTTGCAGGATGAACCATACTGCAGTTACCTTCTCTTTGTCATCCTCACAGCTCTGTGTCTCTTCAAGCTCGTTGAGATCCCAGCTCTGCAGCCTACGGCCGGACTCATACTCCCACAGCTTCATCGTCCCGTCCTGACGCAAACAAAGATGACATAAACACCAGATGACACATGCTCTACTGGACACTGATTTTTACTGCATTTAACAACAAACATTGTTCCAGAAAAATGAATCGTCCAGGGCAAGAGAAAACACATTTGTGTTGAAAGATAAGTAGATGTGAAAAACTTTTTTTCCTGTACATCACCAGGTCCTTTACTGTCACATTCTGACCGATCCTGAATCTGTGTCAGGGACAATTAATAATCAAGAATAATTAATAAAGTTAGCGCTGTCAATGCCTGAAGAAATGCGCACAGAACTTCTCATTGTGGAGATGATATGGATCCTTTTACACGATGTCTCCAAACACACAAACAATTCTACATCCAGCTGGAAGGTTCCTGACTGTTCAAATGTTATTTAATGCTAGAAACATAACAAGGAAAATGCACTAAAGTCATAGAAATAGATGGTTTCGTTTGCTTAACATCAGCTATACAGATTAAATATGATGTGCCATGGCCTGTGTGTGTGTGTGTTTTGGTCTTTATGCTTTAAAATTCATATTTCCCGACGCGCACTCCCTGTCAGCTGGTGAGTTCATCTGTGTGCGTGCGCACCGCGGCAGAACTCCGCTGCACGTGATACAGAGAAACAGAGATGAAACCATCATGTAAATAAGACAAAATAACATGAGGCTGTTAATCTCAGAAAAGGTTTTTCAATAGCAACTGGACTTGTTTTAGTTCAGACTTGAGAAAGCCCTCTGGAATGGAAGGTGAAACGTTGTCAAGGAACTAAAACAAGTCCAGTTGCTATTGAAAAACCCCCTTGTATAATGGTAGGGGAAACACTGCAGCTAACGTGTTTAACCAACACTCAAAATCTTTTCCATAATCAGCTCATTATTTTTTAATATTAATTTTTAAGGCAAAATAGCAGCTGCACAGTTAAATTGAGAACATAAAGCTCAGAATATTGAAAGTTGGTGTGTGTGTGTATTTGCATTTGTGTGTTAAAGAACCCATAGACACACATACCCCAGATCCAGACAGCAGACAACGTGGACAAGCTGATGGGACCAGCAAGGCACTGACAAACCTGAGAGAAAGTGAGACAAAAAAACAGAAACAATAAAGATAAAACTTTGGGACACTGAGCACCAAACATCACTGTACAGTACAGTAGTACTGCACTGTACAGTACAACAGCACTGCTTGATTTTGGGGTTATTTGTTTCCTCCTTTAGGTTTGGTTACTCACTCTTCATGTCCCAGACAGAAGGACTGGACATTGTATGGACACCTGAGGTGGCTCACTCTGATCTTCTCATCGCGGTCGGCTGTGATGATATACCTGTCGTCCAGCGACATAGTCTGAAAGACAGCAGAGAAGGGCAAGCACTTAGTCAGTCTGCGGCAGACACATCCTGAGAAAATGGTACAATTCAACACAACAGCAGCACAAACTACAGTCAAAGTGATCATGACCATTAGTGAATCAGCAGCTGTCTGAAAAGTTAACACTCACCTTCATAAAAGAGGATGTGATGCAGGACTGATTACACTTCACTAGTTTTAGGTGAGTGTGTGCCTGTGTGTGTGGGTGGGATGGGGTGTGGGCACAGCAGCACAGATGCTGTATATGATAGACCAGTGTACAGTATGTATTTCTACTCTTATCAATTCCCTGGCCTGAGATAATGTGGAAGCGGCTTGGAGTTCCTTACTAAAGCTAGCAGCATGGACAGGTGGCCCATCTTCAGCTCGCCCTCCTTCTGTGGATCCACCACTGAGAAGGAGTACACATCCCCTGATTTGTCTGCCACCAGCAGCTCGTCCTCAACGTGGCTGAACACCAGAGATGTGCACCTCCTGACCACCCACCTTTGTAAGAAACACACACACAGAAGCCAGTGAACATCATTATCACAGAACATGAAGCTCCTGTTGCTGGAGGACAGAGTTCAGTCTTACCTGACACTGATGCACTGCCATGAATCCTCACACTGAAACAGAACCAGTCTCTTGGTGTCATCAGTCAGTGCCACCAGCTTTCCAGAAGGAGATGCAGCCAAGGCAAGGATTTTGTCATTTCCTGTTTCCTCCAAGCCACAATCACTGATAACAAACGAGACAAGGTACAGACATTAAAATGACTCGGTTTCCATTATCCAGAAAACTACATATTAGTCTGAACTGTTGTTAACCTCTTATTTATTCATCGTAGTTTCACTAAGAGCAGATCCACTGCTCTCAGTTTAGCAGACAAGTGGTGTTGTTCTCACTGTCCCACTCAGACTGTCAAACCTTCACGTCACACTTCTCTGTGTACTTACCCTGATGTATACATTTTCCTACATAAAACATAAAATCTTATCAAATACAGTTTCTCACTGTTCGAACAGGAATCATGTGGCTGCTTTTACCTGCTGTTGTCATCTTTGGGGTTTGGTTTCTTGGGCTTCTCAGCAGTGCTGCAGTCAAACACAAATGGTTCTCTGCAGTCAAGTACAAAAGATGATCATGTATTAAATCCACGAGTTACTGCAAGTGGCCGTTTCATTTCAAATAATACTAAAAAACAAACTTTCCCATTAATCTCTGTGCTGTGAATTTTAGTTTGACACAGACCATTTTTACTTAACTCAGAAAAGGTGGAAAGAAACCAACTGTTTTCCTAAAACAGGTTTAGTCTGAATCGGATACTGATTAGTCAATCAACATAAAATTCTCCATGGTATCTAGTTTCTTTGGTAAAGCATGTTCACATTGACATGGTTTTCAACAAGCAGCTGTCAAATACTGAAAGCTGACTGATTCACTCTACTTACTCTCCAATCAGACAAGGGCTACCACTGTCAACTGACTGATTAATCTGTAGTTTATTTAACGGACTAGTCGATTAATTGTGTATAGACTGTCAGAAAATAGAGAAAGAGAAACAAATCTTTAAGTCAGTCAAAGATTTAAAATGTATTCTGTTTTGATTGTTTAAATAGTTACAGGTTATATTGATAGCTACATCAGATCATCTGTGACTACTATAAACATTTCATATTGTTGCGTTTTATTGTGACAAATGTCTGCTGTGCTGGCGTCCAGCCAGAGGTGGTATTGTAGTGAATTAAAAGTAAACGTGCCATACAATGGAGATGAAGTGATGTACAATCACCTCAAAATTGTACGCAATAAATAAAAAATATAATAAATAATGATAAAGTTACTTAGTTCTTAATATTCAGTTAAGTGTTGGGTCAACATCCATATAGAGTGATCGTTTAACAACTTTCCAAACCTGTCCACGAACATTAGTCATAATGTGGCAGCTAGCTAACACAGCTAGGCAAAAAAGCTAACATGACCTATCTGCAAACAACTCGTCAATAAATAAGAACACATTTAAAACAATTCAAACCTGCTCTGTTTAGTATGAATTGCTACGAGTTTCTTGTCGCAGGTGGCAATAAACCACTCTCCACTGAAACAGACAGCAGACATTACTGCCGCGTGTGGTCGCGCACAAAATGCGTCACCAACTACGCAACCTGCCCCTCCACGGAGAGAGAGTACATAATGTACACAAAAGTAGATATTGATGGCTGAGGTTGCTTTCTATTACAATACATGTGTTTAGCCGTTCAGATGTGAATAGCAATAGAAGTTGTTTGATTTAAAGTAAGTTTTGTCACCATAAGCATAATACATGACGACAAAAACACTAAAATCTGATAATTCAGTTGGAAAAGGTAAGTGAGCGAGCAGACCCCAGAGATAACTGTAATTCTGCGTTTAGACATTCAGAATATTAAGCTAACGCTTGTTTGTTATAAAAAACAACTGACCATGGTCGAATAATCAATAGATAGATAGATAGATAGGAGAATAACTGACAAATGAATAACAAGCAGCATGTGCAGGCTTTTTTCACGAAGGGGGCGTTCACTGTCACGTTCCTGTGTTACATAAAAGGTAAAGTTTGACTGAACCATGTCCACGCTGCTGTGAGCTGCGTCCCGGACCCTCTCACAAGAACAACAGCTTATTATTCTCATTTAGCAATAGGTAACATGCCGTTATACGTTTATTTCATTTTCATACATGTATTGCGCTTTGTGTCTCACCGAGACGATGTTGGACACTTTGTTGCAGCTGTTTTTTTTTATTGCTATTGTTTTTTTGTGGGATGCTAATGTTGCTAATTGCACTTTGAATTTGTTTGAGTGACGTTATTATTTGTCTGATTTACCGCTGTGTGTTCACTGAATACCAGCACAGGCTGCACAGAAAGATGGCGACTTCCCTGCTGAGGATAGGACGACTGGGCTGTTATAAGGTAATAATTAAAAATGACAAGACAGCAGAATGAACTCTGTAACAAGACTGGGGACACTTAGTGAGGCTGGCAGCTGTTTGTCTGTGTCGTCTTCACATTTGTCTGACCTCACAGCTGCAGTGTGAACGTTAGCTAGCTGCTCTCCAGACACAG
The DNA here is from genome assembly GCA_032353495.1 of Ctenopoma kingsleyae. Classification (NCBI taxonomy): domain Eukaryota; kingdom Metazoa; phylum Chordata; class Actinopteri; order Anabantiformes; family Anabantidae; genus Ctenopoma; species Ctenopoma kingsleyae. Next base: position 17,400,284 of record JAUBNQ010000013.1, read on the forward strand.
ACACAGACACAGAGCTGCTGCCTGCTGAAGCTGTGACACTGAGTTAACCAGGAGGATTTGACCTTCTAAAATGCTTTTCATGGCTGTTGTGGATGACATTTGCATGGAGCAGGTTGTGTGAGCATGGGCATGTATGAGCAAGGTTAGTGACTCTTCACCTGAATAGTCTGTGATTACACTTGAAGTTGTCCATCCATAAAAATTGTTCTTGACATGTTTACTTGGAAGCGCCTGTGTTTGAAGAGAAGGCTGGATTAATGTCAGTTTGTTTTAACGCAGTCTACCCCACTGACATGGCAGTGGTACCGTGTGAACAAAGTCCTCCTGTGACATTAGACATCAGTTTGAACCCTTAGAACTTTAGTTAAATTCTACTTGACATCAGTGTTGATTTTGGAGCCGGGTTAGAAATGATGTATAAGACATTTTGAAATGAGTCATGAAAACATTTAATTTTAGCATTTTGGATTTTCCATGTCATAAACATCATATACTGCAGGTTCAACAGGAGCTGGAGCATGCAGACATTTGTGATGCTACTGTAGGAAACATAAACATAAGTGATAAACTGGATGGTCCATAAAACCTCATCAGAACAATATGTTGTTGACTTCACTGGCAGCCTTCCACTGAGATGTAGTCTGAAATCAAATTCAGTCCATGTGAAGCTATAAGGCTGGAAGTGTTTCTGTTGTCAGTGTCAGGGTTGACTTACAGAGTGTAAGTGACAAACCTCTTATTCATTTGAATGGGTTAAAGTCTATATTAAGACAGAGACACACTTGGTGTTGTTGTTTTGTCTTTGCAGGTTAAGTACAGGTTTGGAACAAATGCTGTCTGGAACAAATCACGTGGTGCCTTAAACCCCACTGTTACTAAGTCACAAAACACCACTAGAGGTCATTATAATACAAATGTAAGTTAAAGCTTTTGGCTTAATGCAAGGCAGCTGACTGCAGTTCAAATCTAAAATCTGATCATGTAAAAAGTATCCTGTCAAACTAAATTATGTCTATCACAAATAGAAAGCTAGTAATTATAAATACAAACTGAAAAGCTTAAATTTGTAAATGTTTTGGAACATTCTGCCTATCGCTTTTATTTGGGTTAATATAGTGTATATAATATATTCCTTATGTTGATACCTCATTACATTGTAAAAATGTAATTACCTGCCTTGTTGATCATTACACAGTAACCACAGATGATGGTGTAGCTCTCACACAAGGCGCTTTATTGAGCATTCTGACAAGGCTCTATTAGTACTCCATAGGATAAGAAAATAACTGAATCTAATGGTGTGTGTGTGTGTGTGTTTGTGTGTTGTCAGTGTTTGCAGGCTGGGAGCTGGAGTGCACTGAGCAGAACACCAGCTGCCGTAGCCTTTAGCACAAAATCTGGGGGTTCCAAGAAGTCATCTAAAATGAGAACCTTCGGTAGGTTTCAGAGAGTTCCTGCTGATGTCACGACATGTGGCTGATTCTTGATTGAAACTGAGATCATTAGTTTATATAATTTTATCTCATTTGTTTGTTCAGAAGAACTGATATATCGAAGATAACACTTTATTGATCCACAGTTGGAGTTCAAATGCTATAGTACCTGAGCAAAACTTACAGTAAAAGTTAGAATAAATAGTAAACAGTAGGTGAGCTAAATTAAAGCAGAGAGGCATCATTTACATTGGTGACCAGTTCATTAAGCTGTGTTATCAGGGAAATGATAGAGACTCATCAGACCATTTTCCCCACTGCACCACAGGCCTGCAGATAGGCAAGAGGTGCACCAGGCCATGGTGATCCTCCAAGAAACATTGAAATCCAGTTGATTCCAAATGGAGATTAGGAAAACATATTTCTGGAACAGAGACACTGATGTCTACAGACATTTATTCTACCTTTAAAATATGTACACAAAAATTCTAATGGTTTTCATGAAGAAACTGTACTAAAACATATAGAACTATTAGTAATGAGCATAGTACTACTTTTATATAGTGCCATTGTCCGTTGTTATGGGTAGCCCCCCTTATTCTAGAAATGTATGCTGATTAATCACGTAGTGCCTCTGCTAAACACCTGGAACTACAGATATAGTTTAGATGCTACATGCATTATTAAGCTGTGGAAGAATTTACATCTTTAAATGAAAATCCATCATGGCCAAATTAATCATACTGTGACACTGGTGAAGATACTCTACTGTTGTTAGCTTGCATAGCCATGACAGTTTTTGAGGCTAGACCTATAAATGATAGACTACAGCATGAATTAGTTTTGCTACATGTATGGTTGTAAATATTGCATAAAGATTTAGCTTTTGAGTTTGACATGAGTTCGTGTGAAGATGATGCAACAGAATGAAGCACAGCAAAAGTCAGGGGTAAGGTTCCAACTCACATGTCCCATGTCATGGTAGAATCTTTAACAAATAACATGCAGCAGCTGCTTGGTTAAGGCTTCAAGGCATTTGTAAATAAAAAGCCTATTAAACCTGTTAGTACTAGAGATCTAGCTGCTTTTGTTAATGTCAGCATTTGCTGGACCGGTTATTTTGTATATGGCAGACTTGTATATGTGTGTTTTGCTCACTCCATCAAAAGATCAGCATAAATGGTGAATGCTCAGGTATTGTGACGATGACTTGAGTTACCAGATATCAGAAATTAATTAGTATTAATATTTCATGATGCTTGCTTCACAGTTCGCCATGTTCGCTCCTGGCTTTCCTTTGACAGGTTTAAAAGAGTAGTTCAATAACACCTCTACCACCTAAGGAGTAGCAAAAGTCCCTTTTCACTGCAAAAAATTCAGTTTATCTCAGTATAATGGTTATACTGGTATGGTAATGGTAATGCTGTTATGGTCAAAGTTACAGCTTAGAAAAGTTAGAATAGAATAAAATAAACCTTTATTATCCCACAAATGAGAAATTTAAGTGTTATAATAAAGTTTTATTCTGTTCTATTCTAGTCTTTTTAAACTGTAACTTTGACCATAACAGCTTTATGCTGAGATAAACTGATTATTTTGCAGTGAAACGCTTCTCCCCTGCTCCTCGGGTGGTAGAGGTGTTAGTGAACTACTCTTTTGTGACTTAAGAAATTGATTGTCATCTATCAGATATAGCCTTCCAGGATATCCTCTGTGTTAAATGTTGGGGTTTTGTTAAATGCATTACAGTGGACCTGTTGTCATTCAGCCATATGTTTAAAAAAATAATGCATTTTCTCTGCTTGCCCTCCTCCTTAATCATAGATAAAAAACAGGCCAAAACATTCTTCGATATAGAGAAACTTGTCCAACACAAGCCTTATGAAGTTTCTCCAGCAACAGCTGCAGAAATAGCAGCAGTAGCAAAACCAACTTCACAGCCCAAGCCCTCTGGTGCTTCACCTGAGCCTGTGGTAACCACCTCTGTGGTAGAAGCTGGTGGGACAGTGGTGGAGTCCTCTTTCAGTCCACAAGATGTGTCTGAACCTGCTTCAGCAGCTGAAGCCACACCTGTTGTTGAAGTGCCTCCAGCTGTTGAAGCACTCTTTGAATCTACCACAACAGCAGCACCTGTTGGTGAAGCTCCCGCCGAATCTGCAGCTATTTTTGCTGCTTTCACTGAAGCCGTACCAGTCGAAGCAGTTGCGGAAGCTGCTGTTGCTACACCAACTGAAGATTTTGCGGAAGTCACTGTCACTGCCACTGAAACCGCTGCTCCCATTGGTCAAGACCCCGTTGAAGCTGCAACTAAAGCCCCTGACGAAGTGACCCCTCTCCCAGGCGCAGATACTGAAGCTGCCCCTGAAGTTGTGCTTGTTGAAGCTAACCTTGCAGATGTGGCAGCCCTGGAGCCTGTGGCTGAAGCTGCACTCCTTGAAGTGCCCCCAGAGCCTATGGCCGAAGTGGCCCCAGGGCCTGTGGTCGAAGTTGCAGGCGTTGAAGCAGCTCCAGAGCCTGTGGCCGAAGCTGCATTTGTCAAAGTGGCCCCGGAGCCTGTGGCCGAGCCTGTGGCCGAGCCTGTGGCTGAAGTGGCTCTGGAAGCTGGAACCATAGAAGTGGCCTTGGAGCCTGTGGCTGAAGCAGCCACGGAGCTTGTGGCCGAGCCTGTGGCCGAAGCTGCACCTGTAGAAGCGACCCCAGAGCCTGTGGCTGAAGCTGTAGTCATTGAGGCAACACCGGAGCCTATGGCAGAAGCTGCATCTGTAGAAGTGACCCCGGAGCCTGTGTCAGAAACTGTACTCATGGAAGCAACACCGGAGCCTGTGGCAGAAGCTGCACCCGTAGAAGCGCCCCCGGAGCCTGTCGCTCAAGAGGTGCCTATAGAAGTGACCCCTGAGCCTGTGGCAGAAGCTGCATCTGTAGAAGTGGCCCCTGAGCCTGTGGCAGAAACTGTACTCATGGAAGCGGCCCCGGAGCCTGTGGCAGGAGCTGCATCTGTAGAAGTGGCCCCGGAGCCTGTGGCAGAAGCTGCACCCATAGAAGCGCCCCCAGAAACTGTCGCTCAAGAGGTGCCTATAGAAGTGACCCCTGAGCCTCTCGAAGCTGCCTACACCCCTGTAGAGAGCACAGAAGAGCTGGTGGACCATGCTCCAGTCATAACTGAAGCTGCAGGAGAGGAACTGCAGGAAGAGGTCCCAGCTGAACCATCTGAGGGTACACAACCCCCCTCCCCCACAATCCTTCTCTTTTCCTCTGTGGACCCTGCAGTCTACCAGCAGTTATTTTATTCACCATTTACACAACTATAGAGGAACTGTTTGTGATGAGTGTAAGGATAAACTGTAAAGATACTCAACATCACACAAACACACTTTTTTTTCTAGCCTTGCACAACATATTTTAATTGTCTCTTATAGGCTACTTAATGCATTTTAGACCATAACCCTATCACACCGTGCTATATCCACCACCTCTGCCCCATCTTTTATTTTATATGCAGTGATAGTTCAAGTTAGTGTCATGTGTTTTGTTTTGTTTTTGCTGCCTAATATAAAGACCCCTGACTTATATCCACACCCCTTCACCTTTTGCACACTTTACTGTGTTTAATTTGAAAAAGGGAAAAATAAAATAGGAAAAAATAGGTATAGGTATAGCACCCAAAAACTATAGTCACGTGATTTGATGGACTTGTTTTAGTTCCTTGAATACGTTTCGCCCTCCATTCCATGAAAGCCCTCTGGAATGGAGGGCAAAACGTATTCAAGGAACTAAAACAAGTCCAGTTGTCGCTGAATAACCTTTTTTGGGATTACATGTGAAGACAACAACCAGGCCATTAGGTCCAAGGAACTCTTTGTAGACCTCCACAATAATATTTGAGGTAAAAAAATGAGGTTATCAAACTATTTCTAAAGCTCAAGTTATAAAATGGAAGCAATCTAGAACCATCTGGACTCGTTTAGATATAGCCATCTAGTTAAAGTAAGTAAGTGGACAAGAATGACCTTGGTCATTGAGGTGACTAGGTACACAGTTGTCACTGTAGCAGAGCTTCAGAAATCCTCTGAACCTGGTGGAAGGATAAATGTTTGTCAGGCAACATTTAAAGTACTCTGAAAGCATGAGGACAAAGATTCTCTGGCTTTGCTCACCATCTGGATAATATCGTACTTACAGTGAAGCTTGGTGGTTACAGCATCATGCTATGGTGGAGCTTCTCAGCAGCTGTGACAGGGCGACTGGGTTGAAGTAAGGACGAAGTCTTGGAGCTATAATTACTGTCATAGGGGTTCTACATAATGCTAAACTAGGGGTCTGAATACTTAAGTGAATTATATATTTCTTACTTTCAATACATTTACAAATAAAATCATTATGGATTCATGTGTAGACAGATTTTTTCACTTTCAAATTTAATTTACAATGCAGTAAAATATGCAAGAAGTGAAGAGGTCTTTGTGAAGCAGCTGTATGAGTTAGCTGTTTAACATTCTGCTTTGAGATTTTTGTCTCTTTTCGGTTATTTTCCTGCTTACTAACTTCTGTCTGCGAACTCCACTTATTGCTTTTGTTTTCTAGATTTACTTCGCTGTAAATATGTCACTGTAATCTGTTTTTCCCACTGTTTGCTCGTTGAGTTTTTTGCTCTACTCAAAATTATAGATGGTTCCTTTCATTTAAAGATCCACAGTTTCATACAGTTTCTAGTCGTCTTAACCTAAGATGTTCAAACATGACAAAATCATTTTCAGCACATTTCCAGTTTTGTGTTGACCATCTGTTATTCTTGATTTTGTATTTGTAATTGTTTAAAACTAAATATAAAGGTACAGTTACTGTACAGCTGTGGAACTGTTCCACTTTTTCCTCCTTCCTTCCCTACGCTCCCAATGTTTTTTTGGCAGTCATATTGTAAAAGTAATGTGTGTGATCTGATTGTTGGGTGTATTGTTAATGGGTGAAGTGTGAATGGAAACTATCCACTGCTATTTTCTTTCATGGTAAAAGCACTTGAGGTGAGGTTGTACCCTGGTTGCTGTGTATGGAGCATGTCATGTTAGATCTGAAACCAGTTCTTGAGACTTCACTGGTTCATGCTTGGAATGTCTACACCGTCGTAAGTCTGTGTCTTACAGCAGTGTTATAAATGTGTAGCCTAGCATGACCTATCACAGCAACTTTTAAACCTGTCAGCTGACCTGACCTTTCACATTCTTTTCCATCTGACCCCTGTAGCTGCCTACTTGTATGTACCAGGTGCAGTTTTGTTTGGTAAAATTGGATGTATGTGTACTAGCCTCATGGACAGATGATCCAAAACATAAGCATTCTTCTTTGAAGAGTAATTGATTCTTTTTTTATGACTTCCAGCTCATACGGACCCAATTAAGAAGCTTTTCGTGGACTCCATACGCGAGTACTCATCAAGAAGCCAGTGAGTCTCACAATCTCAACCTGTTTGTTCACGTTATCACAAGAACTTCACAAGGCTGCTGCTCTTTCCTTAGTACTGGGTTTGGAACATGTTCAGCTGAAGCAAAGGTGGCAGTTTAAAATGCAGTGGTGTGTTTAGTAGGATCTGACAGCTGTTGCATTTACTGTGGCTCTCTCCTCAAGTTATTGTAAGTTAGAGACACGCCATAAAGGCATAATAGGTTATAAGAGAACCAGCACCAGAACTACGTTTGACTGATGAGGTGGAGGCTTTTGGTCATTCTTTTTTTCTCCACACTTTTATTTCTTCATCATTTTGATACAGATTAAATTTTATTTAATCACTCCACAGAGCAGCTTTCTTTTTGTGTGATTTGGTAGCTGTAGCCTGCTGCAATCTCGTGGAAATGAACTGATATGTTGCTGATGCACTGTAGGGCTACTGGTGGGCTAGTCGATGTGGGTTCAGAGTATGAGAAGGCTTTGGCAGAAGAGATCGCAAAGCTTCAGAGACTCTACGGTGGTGGAGACCTCACATCTTTCCCTGAGTTCAAATTTGCAGGTGAGAAAAGTTAATGAACTACTACAAAACAATTCCAAGTCCAGAAACATACAGTGTGGTGTACTTTGCCATTTAGTCTGCAATGAAAGCTGACAGTTAAAAGAACTGGTAAACATGGTAAAATCTATGGTTGTAAACACAAAACTGTGATAAATAATGAAACATGCAATAAATTAATAGCTTTGCTGCGTGTTTTCTAGAGCCCAAGTTGGATGAAGTGTCCCAGAAGTGAACATCAACACTTTGTACTGAATCTTTTCTACTGCAGTGTTTTTCCTCCCTGGTGGAATGTTAACGAAACCTTGTACCCACAGTATCTTTGTATATGAGAATAGCGTAGTTCTAGTAGTTGAGGGTAAAGCATTTGATATTTTACAAAGTAACCTCAGCACTGTGCTATAAGCTTTGTGTAGACCAATTACATACTCAATGTGGATTAAATAAAATCAGCTTCAGATGTTGTGTGTGTGCCTCTTTCTTCTGGTGTAGGCAGGCTAAATAGAAATGGAAATGAACAATTAACATTTTGGCTTCACAAACCATAGTGCACCAACCATATTTAATATATACAGAGAGCTATTTATTATATAATAAATAATAATATATATTCTAAATATATGATTATATATACAGAGAGCTAATTGAGAATCACTTTTAAGTGATTTATAATTTACATTATGACCAAGCAGAGCAGACGTATTTCTCCAACCAATTAAAATCAAACCCACATCAGTGAGTATGCAAGAGCATAATGTATTTTAAATGCACACAGTGTACATAGAACAGTGCTCACGGGTGAAATGTGTGCAAAAGCAATTATGTAGTGTCCTGATATTCTATAGTTCAGATAGTGCGTATTGGTATACATGCACAATAACATTAATCAATGAACATAATATAAAATAGAACAGACCAATATAACATGAACTCACTCAATTCCAATGTCTTGTTTTTGACATAGGTGATGAAATTAGCATTAGTGCGCCGTGAGGCTGTGCAGGCTGAAATGGTGACTTCTCACCCTTCTTAGCAACAGTTACAAGTTTAGAAAACAACAGACCCTCCATACTTACTCATATTACACAACAATTTGTGACAAATTCTTAATTAAAACATCAATTATTTGTTTCATTGTTTGTCCACAGAGTTAAACCACTGAAAGGCATGCTGGGTATATACTTGTCAGTATACTCCAAATATACTACCATGTAATTTTGTCTAGTATATCTCTGATGAGTACAGTAAAAGTAAACTCCAAGCATTTTACTTTAAAGAAATATACTAATAGTATAGTTGCAGTAAGACGTGCGCGTTATATGTGAATGCAGTTTGTTTAAAAACAGGTCGAAACAGAGGACAGGTTCTGGTCTCCGGTTGGGTTAGAGAATAAGTATTCAGCTTTTTGCGAAGTAACCACTGAGGTAAACCTCGTTGGTTTAACACGGGGCTCACATTTTAGCGAAGTGCTGAAGGGGAAAAAGGAAAAAAAACAAAACACAGAGGACAGCACCCGTGGTTCGAACCCGCGATCCGGGGACCGGTTGGGTTAGAGCATAAGTACACGGCTTTTTGCGAAGTAACCACTGAGCTAAACCTCTGCGAAAAATTAATGTCATAGCAGCGGCTTTAAAAGCTGAACAGGCGGCCATCTGAAGTGAACAGGATAATACTTAGATAAGTCGTTCATTGAGCGTGGGGCTCTATTTTCTGCAGCGCACTGACCTCACGTTAGGTTATTTTTCACCTTTTGGATTCCATTATGTGACGTCACTGTAACACCAGTTTCACAAAGGATAAAGGCTGGTATTTTCCCCCCGGTTATAAGACATTATAAATTATTTCTAGATGTTTGATGTTTGATGTTTCTTGGATAAAAAACAGGATCTGCCACGTTATTTTAGGGTGACACTAAAGTTACCAGTAAGAGGACACGGTTAAGTTATACTTTTTTTTACGTGGGTGATCCAAGTGAGCTCCATCTGCCATCTAGCGGAATTAATGAATTTTTAAAAGTATACAAAAGAACATACAAGTAACATTGTAAGTTTTAGTTCAGACCACAGTGGCACTAAATCTGTGTAATTATTAAATATTGCACTATATATTCGGATTTCATATGAATTATATCTTAGCTTTATTTGGGTGACCTCGGTGAAAACCTCAAAAACTAACGTTAAACGAAGGTTTCTACAGAAACCGCTGAAATGCAAACAAAGTTTATTAGGTTGACACTAAGTGTAAGATTACACATTAATAGCCAAGGTATCATACATATTAAAACAGTAAGATAGAATGGAAGGAGAGTTCAATAATTTTACTGCGGAACCATTACTTCCTCCCCATTTTCTGACCGGAACATTGCATTGGGAACATTGGGAAATGGCGTCCTCCTTGCTGCGGTTCGGGCGAATACGTCCTCTAAAGGTAAAAACAGTGGAAATATTTTAATGTGGTGTGTTTCGACACGCTCATGGAGAACATCATACTACATCTTCAAAACAGTTTGTGTGAAATATTTCGCAGTAAATGGCGAGTCTGTAGTTCTCTAACACCAGACGCCGTTACTTCTGAGCTACGTAACGTTCCTCCATCTGACAAACATTACTTGACAACTATTTTTGACATAACACGTTTTATTAAATGTAAAAGGCCATTAGTTGAGGTAGCTAAAGACATCAGGTAGAAGCTGAAAGTGGCTTTTATTCGAACCCGGAACAGAATAACCTGTATATGTAAGGCATGCTTGTAAATTACTTTGACGTCACCCTGTCTGGGGCGATATGGTGATATGACATTCTGTACGTTAGCATGTATTTTGACTTCATAAAATAATTGCTGCACCTGCACAACTTGCTGTTGTCTTTTTTGTCTTCTACTTGGCAATTCATTCACCATTTGGAACATGAGCCAGGTCTGTTAGAAGGATTAGCTGCCTCGGTAGAAAATGTGACAGTTTACAGTTAGTGTCGTCTCACATTAGAAATTGGGCAAGTCACTACAACAAATCATTCATGTAAGTCTTTCCACTGAACTGGTTGTTGTCTTGCATGTTTGGGACTGATACCAAATTGTGGCCTGTGCTCTTCTGCAGTGTCTGCAGGCGGAGAGCTGGGGCATCCTGAGGAGCCACCCAGTTGCTTCATTCTGCATTCAGACTGGGGGGAAGCCAGCGAAAAAGACAAAGGCAGTGAGCAAGAGTAAGACCATGTTAATGTTTATGTATATTGTTTGCTGGTTGATAGTGATAGATAGCAGTGGCGGCTGGTGAAATTATTTTTTGGGGGGGGCGCACTTTTGCAAGTCAGTTTTCAGATGCATTCTAACCACATATCACCACTAGTATAAGCAAAAGCACCATTACCATGCATCACACTGCTTTAAAAGATTAAAATAACGTGAAAATACACTGTTACATTTCGCTCTCTCTCCTTCAACTGAGAACATGCAGTCAAGCAGCTCATTCTGCACTGTCTCATGTCATTTAACCACAGTAACATTG
>JAUBNQ010000013.1:17448880-17467077 GCA_032353495.1 Ctenopoma kingsleyae
ATATGAATATAAAAAATAGATTTTATTTAACAAGACAAAAATAAATTAAACTGTACAACAATAACAAATAAAATTAATAAGACTAATAAGTACACACTTTATCATTTTATGTGAACAGCGGTTCACTTAGTATGGAACTATAGATCCATCCCTCTGTCATCCTAACTGCTTGTCCTCTTAAAGGTCGCGGAAGTGCTGGAGACTATCCCAGCTGTCACTGGTTAAGAGACAGGGTACACCCTGGACAGGTCACCACACTATCACAGTGTTGACATACAGACACAGACAAACATTCACACTCACACCTATGGGCAATTTAGAGTCAACATTTAACCCTCACCCCGTGGCGGTGGGAGGAACCACCGGCAAAAACCAACACGGACACGGGGAGAACATGCAAGCATCACATAGAAAGATAAACGGCCGACACGTGGATTCAAACCCAGGTCCATCTGGCCACCTGGAATTATGGATCATGAATGCCAGTTCATAAGATGTTCAGTGTATTGACTGATAACATTGATATTATATACTGGTTTCTGATCACTTGATCAATCTTTGACCAATTCTCTTCCAGCTGTGTTTTATTCTCTTTCAGCTGCTGAGGGGAATATTTGGCTCTGAAGCTGCTAAATGGTCCAGTCTATCTGCTTATCACTGCTGAGCAGTTTACCAGAGCACAGTTACAAAGAAGCTTAACATGAGGTGAAAAGTAGTGTTCTACTCTCTCTGGTTGAACATTGTTTTGTTCATTTGCACCTTAAACAAAGACAGTTATTTGGTGTGATGTGGAGTCACAATGTACTGACACCATGTGGAGTTACAGTAAGCCAGGTAGCTGGTTTGAGTGGGCTAGAGTTCAGTCTGAGGAAGTGGGGCAAAGGCAACACCAGTAGCTCTTTATCTGGTCCTGGCTGTGAGCTGCGAATGTGGATGGCTGAACTCGGAGAGAATCCTGATCACTGTGTTCTCCGAGGTAGGAAGTGGGTGCAGGTTTGGTGGAGGCCCACACTGTTGCCCTTTCTGAGGTCTCCCTTGTTGGAAAGAGCCAGGTAGATGCCTGGGTGAGACAGAGACGAGTAGGTGGTGTAGTGATTCTCCTCCAGGTTCTCTTTCAGCAGACAGTCATCAGTAAAGTGCTCCTGGAAAATACAGAAAACATTTCTCACATTGTGTTGTTCTATACAGACATTTAGCAAAATGTTCTTGTACCTGTACTCCAGGTCTGACAGAGTTCACACATTCTCTCACATGCATGACATCTTTGTACCAAGCTGTATTATTGGTGTGAGCTGTGCAATGTACTTACTGCTCCATATGCCAGTCCTTCACCAGTCATGCAGAGGTACAAGCCACTCTTGACTCCTCTGATTGCCACCACTCCTTGCTTCATAGCAAACACCTTGAGCCAAGCTTGAGGAGATGGACAAATGCAGGGAAAGCAACGCGTAAAGGTTTGGCTGTTTTCTGGGACATTTCACACATGACTGGATCTAAAACATCCAGCTAGTGAATATACAGACAGTGAACTAGCCACAGACATGTAGTCATGGTGAGGGAGTCTGAACATGAGAACTGAACTCACAGTATTCAGTGGGTTTGTGGACTCCTCCCACAGAGCCATTGGGCAGAATCTGGAGGTGGAAGCCGATCCCAACACGGCAGTAGAGCAGCTGCTGTTTGAACCCTTCTCTGACTGGATGAGGACTAGAACCTGTGTTGTAAAGAGATGATCATGTTGTTGCAGACAAGTGACACTGACAACTAGTCGTTCACCAAAGAGGAAGTAACACACAACTGACAACTGATTATTTTCTTACAAATTGAAATAGCTGACTACACCTCATGTTAGCTTCAGCTGACCTACAACACTTTTTAACACAGAATAAAGAGTGTGGGTTCAGCTAAAGTGGAGTCACAGTGAGTACTTCATAAATTCTCTGAGTGTATGTGACGTGTGTACTGGAAATCATAATAATACATACTCCCAGTAACAAAGAGTTTGTCAGGTTGAATACAGCTGCTCTGTAAACCAAACCAGTATGGTAACACTGACATGACAGCATGTTCACTCACTATGTGCACATGCTGTTTCAATAAACACTTCACATTCAACATCTGACTCGTTTCAGAGAAAAGTCACAGGTTTAAGTGACTGAGGGATTTGGTTGTTCTAGTAAGCGAGCATGCACAGTGCTGTTCCACAGGATGACTACACACTATGTATGAGACGCATGGAGCTAAAACTAAATCAATGTAATCCCATAGTGCTGCAGTAGATTCTCCTTCATGAAGGTGATGATGTACAGTTTGTGTTCAATACTGTTTTAGACGCAGTATACCATTTTACAGACAGGTCTTTCTGTTCCACTGCGCTGTAGATATCAGCTGGACAAAATAACAAAAACTTTTTTTTCTGTGAATATATCACAGTTCATCATCTGTTTGTTTTCTGCTCATGTAAATTAAAAATACATATTGTTTAGGTAAACAACTTGAAACTAAAAAAATGAAACAAAACATTTGTGGTAATCTGAGAGAAATTCTGTAAAGAAAAAATGAAGTGTTTCTGGGTTCTTGCTCACCTTTTCCTTTCAGCAGAGAATCCCTCATGTGGAGCTTCCAGAGGTCCCTGAAGTGGGTCCCACGGTCTTCAGGTGAAGCCAGAGTTTTTTGTGTCTCTTCTCCCACTGAGCGATCGCACACACATGAACACAGGAGCAGCAGGAAGCCAGGCAGCAGAGAGGACACGTTCATATTGAAACACATCAGACACATGTCAGCAGACCACACAGTGAGGTCCTTCACACAGTCGTAGCCATTGACAAGTGTGTGCCTGTCCAGCAGGTCCAGCTTAGACCTCTTCTTCTTCTTCTGAACTTGAACTCATTCATCTCCTCTCTACCCACTTCCTGCTTTTATCTCCTCATCGCCTCTGCTACACTGGAACACTGACTGACAGGGACACAGTGAGATACTCAATGTACACAATCGTTATCAGACACATATCAGTAATCCTGCTGCAACCTTCACACACATGATGTTCTCTGAAGCTGCTGCACACAACAGCTGCTTCTGTTTTCACTAACACAGTATCTCCACTGTTAACCTGCTGTAAATCACCCACTTCACAGCTGTACTTCAGTCACTGAACGATGTGGAAAGTATGGAAGAACTCTGGCACTTCACTGTTTGGGTGTAGCCTGCGTACATGAACGTGTTTTTATGTCACCCAATCAGACCTGTGACGAGTGAGAGACATGCAAACTGTCTGTTCAGTATCACAATCACTGAGATTGGAGAGAAGCTGATAGGGGAGAGCAGCAGAATAACACAAATACACAGTGTGGGATCTTAAGCCTAAAATTAGGCAAAGTTTCACAGTGTTTTTCAGCCTGACAACTTCATTACACAGTTAAAGGTAGAGTACGTGGACACTTGAACATTAAACCAATTTGAGATAGCTGAACATACCATATAATAACCTGGTCCAGTGTTAAAGCAGCCTCCAGTCTTCTGGGTTTGATCTTTGAACCACATGCTGAACCTGACTACAGGGATTTGTATTTCTTTATGCAGCTGAAACAACAAAGGGGCACACACCTGATCACAGATAGTGTGGATCCGTTATGAAATCAATCAACCCCCTAGCAAAAGTTCAGAATTTCAAACAACATAGAACATTTAGTAACAGATCACCCATATTTTAAGTGAGTAAGTAAGTGAGACAGGTGCTCCTTGTTATTCAGGTGTGTCGTGAGATTAATTGGTCAGTAATAACTAGCTCTAAAGGACTTGGTTTTAACCTTAGGATTTATTTGTGAAACCAACATGAAAATCAGAGAGCTGTGTGTGGGAGAAAAGCAGCCATCTTCAATGTGAGAAAAGAAGGAAGATCAGTCAGATGCATTGTATAAACATCAGACACAGACAATACAACACTTTGGAATGTGTTCACTAATCTTTACTGATGAAATATCTCATTATTGTATAATGATTAACAGGATGAATTCAGAGGTGAACAGAAACATTTGTCTATTTACAGAGAAATGCATCAAAAAAGGAGGAGGAGCAGCTTCATCATGCAGCAATGATCCAAAACACTCAACAGAGGACTTTATCAGAGGGAAAAGAAACAGACAACAGAAGGAGGCTGCAGAAAAAACCTCAAAAATGACAGTTAGTCACAGGCTTGTGCTCCTTTTGCAAACAAGAGATCTGAGGTTATATTGACTTTAATTTTACTTTAAAATGATCCAATTCAATATTTTTGTTCAGTCAAAATTTGGTTGATGTGATCTGATCCAAAAAGTGTTGTATGTTGTTTTATATATTGATGTGTAAATACCGTCAAATAAACACTTCTGAACTTTGGACTTATATGCATCTTAAACTCAAAGTATGGATTAGCCTCGTTGATCCAATACTTTTGGAGGGAGCTGTAGGATTCTGAAGTGATAAAAAAAATGAAGCAAGCTAACACTATTAAAAATGATGCTGAGGTGGAATGGTAGCTTTAAGGTATATTCAGCAGGCTTTAGTGTGACCTTTCAATCTCAGCTTTTAAATTGACATGGAAGTCTGATCTTATAAACTGACTCACCATTTACTACAACGTAACTTTTGTGTTACACTGGCCACAGGATCTTTGAATTAAGACTCAACTGCTCAGTGGTACACAACAACACAGCAACACAACATCATTAGTGCTCTGTAATATGGAATGTATTTTATTTTAGTGATCACAAATGTTTCATGTTGCATATGTGGAAAAGGTTAAAATGTCTCTAAAAAGTTTTTGTTTCACTTTAAAAAGTGGAAATCTGAGTCTACATGACAGTGACAAAGTGTTTAAGGGGAAACATAAAAAAACTTTCACATTATTCACAGTGTTTCCATGTGTTGGGAGTCCTGGTTGTAGAAACCAAAGTCTGACAAATGAGCTCATGTGATGTTTGACAACATCAGTTAGAGCTGCAGCTGCTGTCTGAAGAGTCAAATACCTTTTTGTATGTTGTACACTCTGTAAGTTAACCATCATCTTGTTTAAACTCTTTGTGAATGAATCCTGAAACAGTTGTTGGTAGTTTTTGTTTGCGTGGAACACACTTTCTCAGACTGGTGGAACAGTCCATCACAGGCTGTTTGGCCAGCCTGTGCATCTGCACTTTGGTAAGACACAGGATGTTTCCTTCACAGATTCATCATGTGACTCTGGTGACTTGTGATAGAAGGCTGCCTTCAATCAGCACAGTGTCTGACAGCACACATCCTATCTGAGATGAGTAACACCACAGGCAGCTCAACTGTTAATAAGCTGATGATTTTATTCATTGAATACTGCTCATACATTGTTTGGAAGGATGGTGATGTGTAAGACATGAGGTGAGATCAAACTTCAGAGGCACATGAGTTCAGCATCACTGGAATAACTTTACATACAAAAATCCATGTTTTAAAGCTGCTCCAAACTTCACATATCAGCATGTTAACAAGGAGATTTAAACAGTTTAGTTAATAAAAAACACTAGAACATCAGCAAACGCACATGCTCAGGCACTTTGAATTAGTTTTGTCATCTCATATTCTGATCAGCATAAAGACATGAGTTTGTCTTACAGCTGGTGAATGGCTGAATTTGACTTTGTACAATCTATGAAAAATCGTCATCACAAGGTTCTCGTGTACTATTTTGACAGGAACTAACTAGATGTCAGGAACTTGGTTGTTTAATTTGTGGCTACTGTGTCAGTAATCACACCACTGCTAAACTTGGATTGCAGCAGAAATTTCTAAATATGTTACTACGTTTGAATGTGAAGTCCTTCATAATTAACTACTTTCAAACTAGTCACCAATGAATGACTTTATCGAGTGGTTGTTACAAAAGGGACATGAAGTGCAATCAACTATATAATCATAAACTTACTGTAGCATCATGATGTAGCAGAACATTCAGTTTATGAGCAGGGATTCTGGGATTATGCTAACCTAGATAGGTGAAGGTGGAGTTATTTATTAATTTTGACAAATGTTATTGTCAGATGTTTTACAAGTTTGCTTCAGTTATTATAGGTACACAATTCTCCACTTAGATTAGAAACAGGCTAAGTTTGAACCTACAAACAGCTGCTACAAACAGCTGCTGCAACCAGCTCCTGACACTCACCAAACCTGAACAAAAGGCCTTTTTATTATTTCAGTCAGTTGAATTTGGCACATGTGATTGACACAGTGTAAATGTTATGTCCACAACCGTCTCTGTCTTTACAACCACGTCAACCAGAAAGAAGAATGATGAAACAAATGTGGAATGTTGAAAAGAAATTCACACATGTACAGTTAATCTTTGTTCAACTTAACTCCCATAAATTATATATTTCATTTACATCAAACACAAACACAGTTCACCAACTGCAGCATGAGGGCTAAGAGGCTCCTTTAGCTCTCAGCTTGGACAGCAGCATCTCGTTCTTCCGACACTCCTAGTGACAGGACACCATCAGTCACACACAAGCTTTTAGCTTTTATTAAATTAACACACTGCTCTGGAAAAAATTAAGAGACCACTGCAAAATTATCAGTTTCTCTGATTTTGCTATTTAAAGATATATGTTTGTGTAGAATTAAAACATTTTTGTTTTATTCTATAAACTACTGAGAACATAACTCCCAAATTCCAAATACAACTATTGTCATTTAGAGCATTTATTTGCAGGAAATAGTAGAAAATAGTCAAAATACCAGAAAAGGTCCAGTGTTGAAAAAACTAAACACATTATGTTTTAACATAGAAAGTGTTCAGAAATCAATATTTGGTGGAATAACCCTGATTTGCAATCACAGCTTTCATGCAGTGGTCTCCTAAGCTTTTCCAGAAATGTATATATATTATATATATGATTATGATCCATTTTAATATTATCACACTAATTGGTTCATTTTTATGTCCCAGTATACAACACTTGTGTTGCAAATAGAGTAGATACTGGCATGTATGTCAACTGATTAGTAACAAGCTGTCATAAATGTTATAATTTTAAGCTTCTCTTGATTCTGTTAGAGAGCTTCTGATTTAACTTTTTAGCTAGTTATTTTGAAGACTGTAATTTGTTACTGTGTTGTAATGAGAAGTTTTTATTATTTAATATTTTGTCCAACCAATCAATGAGGGTACCTAGTACCAATAGTATATAAGCAATACATAAAACACCCCTAAAATATTTCCTCAATCATAACCAGGGAAGCACATGCTGATACTTTACATACACTGTTTTTCTCACCTCTTTAAAGTCCTTGACAGTTTTGAAGTAGAGCCTCTGCTTGTCAAGCAGCTCCAGGTATTCATCGTTCAGCTGATCTCTCCTCATTTTGTTCTCCTGCTTTTTCTTCTCCATCTGAAAAGGCAGACGAGCCAGAAGAAATGTGGCAGCTTGTGATGGAAAGACTGTTACAACTTCTGGATAATTGTGCTTTATTATCCCATGATATCTGTCTCACTGTATGACTTTTTAAACCACTTCTACAGTTGGACTTTACTGACTTTACAACATTACCATGTTTCCAGATCTCAGCAATTAACTTAACATGGCTACAGTTTTATCACAATCAAAAACATTAAAAAAGGCAACGCCCCCCCCCCCCCAAAAAAAAAACCTTTAGGAGGGAGCTGTCCCTTTAAGAGCGAGTTATACCTTGATGCGACTCTGTTTGATTCCCTCCACTATTTGTTCCATCTGTCTGAGGAACTGCTCCTTGGCTCCTGAAGATGACATGGCCCTGGATAAACAATAAAACAAACCTGCAGTCTCTAGTATATTTTCACATCAAATATCTTGTTACCTCACATATTACATATTAAAACAGGTGAGTAAAAGTAAACTTACTGTTGGAAGTTGTCATGAATGGAATTGAGCAGATTCACCTACAGAAATGGAAGCACATTATTTCATTTTCTGCTAATGACTTATCTTTGATATGTTTAATTTGTAAAATATAGCAATTCTCAAACTGTACAGAGCTGCTAAAATTACAGACAAATCTAAATTTAAAGCCCCATTGTGACATTTAATTATATTGGCAGTTATTTCTCCTGTTGCCAACAAGAGACTGCTGTGGCTACTTACCTCCTTCTCCAGATAGACCTTCTTGTCATCTAACGTGTTATACAGAGTAAAGAACTGCTTGGTCTCTTTGTGAGTTGCAGAAACTGAAAAGCAAAAGAAGAATTAGAGAAGAACTGTGTACAGAGTGAAGTAATGCGTGTTGAGCACAAACCTAGTAAAATGAGATGAGGAACCCACCTTGGCTGTAGAGTTCGATGAATCTTTTCTGGTACTGGGTCAACTCGGCCCGGCTTGGCACTGCGTCAATCTTTCTCTGCATGATGGCCATCTCACGGTTCCTCCGAGCCTGAAAAGTTTGAAGGAAAGTCCTGAGTGATGCAGCTTAAAGACTAAAATGTGTCAGATACCCTAATGTCACTGGCATTCCTTAACCTTGTAGCTGCATCGTAAGCCCTTAGGGATTTCCAGTGACTGCTACTTTTTCATGAAATATGTGTTTCTAGTCTCCAGTGACAGTAAACAACTGACTCAGTCAATCAGTGTTTTTTATTTTTATATTATAATATCAGTAATTGAGGTTTTTCCTAGATGTCAATTATTACTATTCAGATACTATAAATTGTATACATATAGACTGTGCAATAGCAGCAGTAGAAACCAGCACTTAAAGTAGGTTTTTTTTTTTCTAATTACATATTGACAAAATTGTTGCTGTTACATCGTAAGTATCAGTATTGTGAGTATCAACTGGTTTTGGGCAGTTGGTCTAACAAAATTCACCTGCATTATTTCATAAATAATTAATATGAAATTAAAATGATTCACTTATTATTAAGTGAAAATTTAACTTTTAGATTGTTAGCTAAACCTGTATCAGTTCATTATTTTACATACTTACAAACAATGCAACAGTAAACAACAACTTTGACACATTAAGTTTAAATGTTGGATTTCTACATCCAGTAGTTAAAGAGCAACATGATGAATCATTTAGAGCCGTTTGTCCACCTGATGAATCTTGGTCTTTACAAACTCATGCAGAAACTATCTGCTAAATGCTAAACTATGTTCACCAGCTAGCCTCTGCCTTGTCAAATGGTTGGCATTGAGCATGTAGTGGACAGGATCAGAGGTGTTTCACTGAAAAATGCTGCTGCTCAAACTGGTTACAAACTGAAAAGTTAAAATGAGGTTAAAGACATTAAAGAACTGAGGGGAACAGCAGAGTTGGTGAGATCTGGGAGTGGCGAGTTGTTCATATTATAATAAAATATAATCTACAGTAAAGTTACTGACTATGCTGAATGCTTCCTTTCAGGGTGTTTCATTTTTATTCCTATTGTCTTTCAGATTAATATTGTTGATACTGATGAACTAGCATGATAGTAGCTTTTTAATCATGACTAATGGTTGAAATTGTTTGATCTATTTCATGTACACTTAGTAGCTCTGATCTTGTGCCGAACTACTGATGTGCACATCAGCTGAAAACCTCACAGTTCTTAAACTGTTTATTTAATGTATTATTTTCAGTGCTTTCAATTTGACTCATTCTTATCTGTGGTGTGTTATCTGCTGCTGTGACCTAACTGCCTCACACACACACATCACTCCAGCTCCATCTAATCTTGTGTTGTGTTATATAAAGTAGTTACCATGAGCAGACGGATCTTCTGTAGTTTCTCTCTGTCTGTGTTGTATTGTTTGTCTATCAGCTGGTTCCTCTCCTGACAAAGGAAAAAGGAGGACAGTTAAAACAAACCTAAATATTTAATACAAATATGGTCAATGAATGCTTATAAAAGTTGAAAATGTTAACACGTTGTAAATAAGACCACACCATGGTCAAACTGAATTCCAAAAACCTGTATGAGACCATTTTCAACAATAGGAAAGTGTGTATCTCAACAATTATATAAAGAACTACATTACAGGCTTTGCATTCTCAGAGTACTGGGGCTCCCCAAGTAATGCATATATAACATAAAGGTAACAAAAAAAAAAAGAAGCTGATTTTGAGGTGTTTTAGGTTTTCCATTTATATCCTGTGAACAGCTAAAATTAAACTTTATACACTATTTTTTTTACAACAAAAATCAGGAATCAGAGTTTTTATTCTTCTCCTGCACCACTCCTCACACCAGTTTCTTTCCAAAATGACACAGGCCTTAGATTTTCTTTTTATGTCCACTTAATGACTGGCGTAACCATGGAATCCTAAGTATTACTGTACTATTGCAAAAAGAATTTGCCATTCCAATACTTAAGAAGTAAGTCCTTCCAATCATCTTCCATGTTTATAAAAGACTACAGGAACCAATCTATAACTAAACTCAAACCCACTGTTCTGTTTTTATTTTCACTGTCCTCTGATTACATTGGAGACAAGTTCCAGGAACTAAAGTTCAACAATGCTTTTACCAACACATTTTTCAACATCCAAGCAGCACTCAGCATCTGCAAACACTTTTTAGAAAGAACAATCAAGAGCACAAAACAGACAATTAAAATAACCCCCCCACCTCCCCGGTTTGTAAATTATGGTGGAAAGGCATCAAGTCTGCAGCCCTGATACCTTATTAAATAAATGCTACAAAATAGGATGTACTGGACAGTGAGTAATGACTGTAATTCTAATTGTACATGTACCTTCTCCTCCTCTGTGTCATGACCTGATGCCATCTTCAACTCCTCAATGTTCTGCTGCAGACGAGCCATCTCTTCCTGGACACAACATGCAAACATGAAAGGAGAAATCCATACTAATGCACCAGGATTCTAAAACACACATTCTGTTGCATGCTCATCACACCCTGCAGCAAAAGACAGAATAACAGTGAACATGTGCGGTGATGTACTCACTCTGCAGTGTGCACGGAATTCCTGCTCCTGCTGCTTCAGGTTCTCATTCATCGTTACCAGAGCCCGCAGCTTCTCCAGCAAGCTGATTCACACAACAGAACATTATCAGACAGTGTGTTTACAGTGCACAGTACCTCACTGGAGCTCAGATGCTTTGTTTCATTTCCATATAATGAACAAGTAAGTAGAATCAATCATGCAGCACCGCAGCAGAAAAACAATAAACATACAGGAAGTGAGAGGAATAAAACTATTAATAAAGTAACTCAAGTAATACAGAAACCTGTGTCTACCATAGAAGACATATGACATCATTGTGAGTGATTTGATAGAAAAATAAAGATCTTCATCACAGTTTTCTGAACTTCAAAATAATGACAAATATTTTCTTTAACACTCATATGTTACACTCCTGCTTGTACTGTGGAAGGAAATAACATTATTCACTTTGATCAATGGAATGAAATGAAATAATTAATGGTTATAGAGTTTTACTTTTCTACTGTACCTGCATTACATTTGGAAATGAACAATATTTAGAGCACACTGACCCCAGGCTGGTATCATGCACTACACTACAATAAATATTTGAATTTAAAATACCTGAGGCAAAGGTAAGTCTGGAGATTCTGTGGTGAAGAAGAGAACTCGATATGTCATGAGAGTCAATGAAAATTACTCACCTGCTGTCAGCCTGCTCCTCCATGTCTTCTAAAGACTTCAGCTCCTTTTCCAGCTTCTCTGATTGCTCTGTAGCCTAAGAAAATAAACAAATCCCCTTTATGAGCAATTCTTTTTTTATGCTACAATCATAAATAAAATGTATATGAAAAAGTAAATGTCACTGATCATCACTTTTTAAAATGATAAATACCCAACTGTAATGTAATCAATGTTCACTTGTAATGTTACAACTTTCTTCTAAGCTACTTGTCACACTGTGAAGACAGCTGCCAGTTTGTCCTGAAAACCACACTGATGCATGTTGTATGAGTTTTGTTTCATGAGCACAGAGACTCATAACAATTAATATATCATACCAAATATCTGTGTAATTCATCTACATTTGATACAGTTTAGTGCATGAACAATACATTTACAATAACTTGTTATCAATTGTTCTATTATTTTCTTGAATGTAACATAACACATGCTAATAGAATAAACTTAATTTGTAATCAGCAGCAGATATTTTAGTCTTGTCTTACCTCCATCAGTTTTCTCTTGGCTTCATCACAGCCTGTCTTCACCTCTGCATGCTTGGCTTGTAGCTGTCACAACATCAATGAATACATATTACCTTCTCTCATAACTGTAAATAAAGGTACACGTCATTTATTCCTAATGAGAATGGATCAATAAACATGTATACAAAAAAGGCCCCAACTTTCACTTAGCTTTAAATCAGTACAGTTCAGACCTTTTGGTACATAAAGCTTAAACGTTCTAGATTTACAACAATTGATTATTTTCATTGTTGAAATCAATTCAAAAACTAAAAATAACAAACCAAAATAATCAAACAGTCAAAATATGCCTTCAACATTTTGTATGTTTTAGAATCATCGTAATAAAGTGTAGCGATGCAGTGGATGCCACAACATGGAGTAATGTGAAAATGTGAATATGTAAAGTAAGTACGAGTACAGCGAGGCACAGGAGCTGCTAACCTCCTCCAACTGTTTAGTTTTCTGCTGGATCTGTTTGTTGAGTGAAGCGACCATCCTGCTGTGTTGCTGCAGCGGGCCAAAGCGCTCTGAACGCTCCTCTGAGGTCAACTCCAACTGCTGCATAGACATATGGGACATACCAGTATATTACAACACAGAAATGCTGAGAGAGGGGAAACAGCAAAACAAAGGTTTTCATCAAAGTGCTGAGCTATGACAGGCAGCTGCGTTCTGAAAACACCTCAACAGATGTCAGCAGCAGTAACCAATATAATTGTACATCTCTCCATTGTTCACCCTGCTAGCATGATACAACAGAAATGTAAAGGAAGCTGCTCAGTACAATTGGCTACAAACTCTCTAAATAATTTCATCCAATTATTACAACCTTCCACTCATGATGATCAGTGTTGGACACAATCATATTGTTTAATAGATGTTATAAATGTGCCATTTGGAGTTGGAGTGTTTTACTGGGAGTTTGATGCAAACACCGCACCCTGCTGGAAGTCAAAAGTCTGTAGGTCTGAGTGTGGGTGTGCTACTGTATGTGGTAGGGTGATAACCAGCACTGTGGTCCTCTGCTGGCCTCCCTGTCATCACTGTGCTCGAGCTGAATCCCTTTGACATAAAGGAGTACATCACTGCTGGTCTGATAGTTGCTCACCTTCTCAGCATACTCAGAGGCGATCTGTTTGATCTCCTCAGACTGCAGTCCAACAATCTGACTCACTGCACTTGCAGTCAGCTTCCCCTGCAGATGGACACAGTCACTTAAACCACACACAGTTCACATCAAATGCATTTATACAAGGAGAATTTTAACAAGCACCGCAGACGAGCCGTCAGACTGAAGTATTTCTGTTCCTAGTTTGAGGACAAGAATTCCTTAACTAATATTGTATATTTATAATTAATGACTAATTTGTATTTTAATAATATTATCAATATTATTAACACAAAGGGAACACAATAAGTCGTCAATTTTGCCTAAATGAGCAGGTGAGTAATGTGGTGATTAAATTTTGAATGGTGCACAGATGAAGAGAAAGAGATGAAGACCTCCTCATTAACCATCACAGCCATGCTGGTCATCAGGGTTTTGATGCGCATCTAAGACAAAAAAACCCAAAAAATAGTCAAATCACATGTAATACGCCCAAACACCTTCGTTTTAATCTATCAGCTTGTTTCTTGCCTATAAATTCAAACTATATTTACTTATATGTACTTGACATGATAGTTTGTAGGTTCACAGCAACAAACTACAAATATATTGCTCTATAATATGTAACGATTTTGTCTAGCCTGGTTTCTTTACCATACATCACATTTATTTTCTGCATGTTTTGTCTCTACTTACACTTATTTCTGCCATTTCTAATAGAGATATTTATACTGTCCATGAACAGAAGACTGTTAAAAAACAGTAAAAACTGTGCACCTCTTCTGCTGCCTGTAGGTCCTCTTCCTCTGACACCTCTGCCATCCCAGGAGGTGCTGCCTGAGAGCCTGGAGCCAGTGCAACCTTCCCCCCATCCACCTACAGGAGGGAGCAGTTAATGTGAAGATCTAATTACTGAAAACATTCTCTCTGCAAAGCTGTGTTCTGACTGAAAGAAAAGTGTTGTGTTGTAAAAGCTATATAATTGAAACACCTACCTTGTCTTGTTTGGTCTGTTTGCTGAATCCATATCGCCTGGAGAAAAAAATTTTAAAAGTGAACAAAAGAAGGGATTTTCTTTGCTCCTACTCCTACATAAAATGAATTTTCAAAAACACCATGCCACATTACAACATCATCACATTAAAAGGCAGAATCCAGAAGGACGACTGTCTGATTAAACAAATAATCACATATAAAAGCAGCACTACAGTTTCCATCCATCATGCCTAAAATCTGTGAGAACTGTTCAACCACAAAACAAAGTGCTGTGAGTAGAAATAAGTCTTCACATTCATTCAGTACTTACAGGAAGAAATCTGATATTCTAGCACAGAAGTGGAGATGGATGGTAAATGGATAAAAAAAAGTGTCAGACAGACAAGAGACAAGTGGATTAAAGAACTACCACAACAGGAATTCAGCTAAAAGGTCAACAAGGCATTATCACATGATTACATGTACAGTTGGTTTAAATGGATATAACATACATTTCAAGCTATTTTATTCACATATTGTTCTTTATTTTAGATGAGTGAATTAGGCACATCATTTGCAACAACCTCCTCACTTAGTACCAACAAAAAATATGTAAAGTTTGTCTAAAGTAAAAAATCTGCGCTCTCCAGTTAGCAACGTGCTTGGAGAAGAAACACAGACAGATAGATACATGTGGCCAGTACCTAGAAAATGGATTGTGTTGACACTGGTGATGTGTGGAGATGCAAATAAATGATTGTCCTACAGTCACTTGAACAAAAGGCAGATTAAGCAACAATTATGCTTCATATGCTCTGCACATATGGAGCCAAATGTCTGCACTAAAAACAAGACCTGAACGCTGGCATAGTAATAACTAAATATATACAGTTTTACTGATATTGAAGTATTAGTATAATAAATAAAATAAAGCTACACTAAAAAAAGACAAAAGACAATCTTATATCACAGTGCTTTTATACGTTTTTTTGTGTGTGTGTTTTTCAGTTATAATCCCTATATCAAGTCAAGTTGCTACGCTCTGTAAAAGCTACTTAAGATATAAACAGAAACTTTTTTGAGACATGTTACTGTCGTCATGGCACTTAACATAGCAAGGTTTAGGACATTGCAAAATATAGGTATATATAGAACTATATAGAAAACCCAACAGTCCCACTTGATCAAGCACTAGCCAGCAGTGGAGAGGAAAAACTCTCCTTAATGGAAGAAACCTCCAGCAGAACCAGGCTCTGGACATCTTTGAGTAGTCCAGTCGGGATGGGGTCTAAAAGACATGTAGATGGTTTAGATGAACTGACTATTGAGATTAACTCTGCATGATCTACAGGAAGGAAGGAGTCTAAGTAAGACTGAGGTGGAACAAACACATCTAGAACTGTTGGACACAAGCAGCTGTCCATGCCAGTTGCAGGGGGGGTCTGATCGATTTTTTCTCTAATAGCTATGATTTTATTTGTGAAGAAATTCATAAAGTCATTACTGCTGTGATGTAAAGGAATACTAGGTTCCACAGAGCTATGACTCTTTGTCAGCCTGGCTACAGTGCTGAAAAGAAACCTGGGGTTGTTCTTATTTGCCTCAATTAATGATGAATAATATGTGGTTCTAGCTTTATGGAGAGCTTTTTTATACGTTATAAAACTGTAAGCAAGATTCACATGAATATGTAAAGCGCCACCTCTTTTCCAGCTTTCGCGTTGTCTGCTTTATGATACGGATTTGTGAATTATACCACGGAGCTTACCTCCTCTGATTAACTACCTTCTTTTTCAGAGGGGCAACGATATCAAGTACTCAGTGAAGCTGCAGCATTATCAACTAGATAATCAACCTGTACTGGAGTAAAGTTAAGACAACTGCCCTCCTCTGTATTCATACATGTCACAGGGTTAAAAGATAATAGGATCATTTTCTTAAATTTGGTGACAGCATTTTCAGATAAAAATCTACTATAGTGGAATTTTTTTTCAATTATAGTAAATTCAAACATTATTAAAAAATGGTCAGACAACAGAGGGTTTTGAGGCAAAACTATTAAATGATCAATCTCTACTCCATAAGTCAGAACAAGATCATGGGTGTGATTAAAACTGTGAGTGGGTTTATTTACATGTTGAATAAATCCAATAGACTCTAACAATGAATTAAATGCAGTGTTGAGACTATGCACTCATAGTTTTGAGTTTGAACTTTCTGTCAGTGCTTTGGCTTGAAGCAGAGAGGATTGAGGGGCGGGGCTAGGAAAAGAGGGATTTGCACACTAAGGCCACCGATTTACTAAACTGTGTACTAAACTGTGTGCAAACTTGATAACACCTGCAAAAAAACTAAACAAGCTGATCTGAGAGTGCACACTGAGGACTGCATCTTTGAAATGAGTAAACAGGGCACACTGTGGATTTTGCACCTTTGCCTTCATAAATATGGAAAGTTGGGCATTTTTGCCCAAGTGCATAAAATACATGGAGGAGAACATGCAAACAATGTAATTTATCAAGCCTGAATGTGATTTTGTGATGGCTGGGACTGCATCTGACTTTTAAAACCTTCTGGTGAAAGCTGCTTGAGCACAGAAGGCGAACAGTGTTAGTCTTGTGGAATAGATTATATTAGATTAGAAAGAACTTTATTAATCCCTTGGGAAGGTTCCTCTGGGAAATTCAGTATTTTATTTTTTTTAAGAGTAGGATGTAAATGTGAAATTTAATAATGTGTGTTTACCACTGGTGTTAACGTACACTACCAGTCAAACGTTTGGACACATATAGAAATGACTATGTTTTTCTGAAATAGAAGCAGATTTTTTAACATCAAATTCTAATCTGAAATACAGTGTAGACATTGTTAATATTAAAAATGACAATTGTATATAGAAACTGTCTTTTAAAGGAATATTTACATAAACATACAGAGGCCTATAATCATCAAACATTAGTATTGTCGTCCAATAGCACATTATGTTTGCTAATGGAAGTTTATTAAATGAAGAGGAAAACTGATCATTATAAAACCATTTTGCAATGATGGTAACACAGCTGAAGACATGTATCTTTCATGGAAAAGATGGTAAATCCTATGTGTGTCCAAACTTTTGACTGGTAGTGTATTTGGAATGATTAAGACAAAATTGCAAACATTGTCTGTCTAATGATCCAGTTTTGAAGTTGTTGGGTGAGCTATGAGCAATGGTGCTATGATGGTGCATTTGCAGACCATATTCCCCAAATGAGTTACTGTGCCCTCTCAACCACAGGACGAGCATTTGGGAGTAAACTTTTATTAAGTAATCATCACAGACATGGAATGCTCCACGAAACAAAGTTCTATTTGGTTCAGTTTGAGGATCAGAAGAACTTAATCTGAAAAGGCTCAATTAAGTTGAAGGACAGCATTTGTAGGAGGTTTGCCTGCGTCTCTTATAAAAGTAAGCCGTGGTTAATTCACTTGATGCAAGAGAGGATGTATAGCGATGTGCCAACTCTTTGCACTCAGGATGCACTGAATGAGAGCAAACGTGACTTTTATACAGTTGCTGGTTTCCTGAGAGTTATAGAAGCGATTCCCCCCAACCCCCACACACATGCACACAAAGCTGAAGGAACATCTTATGTGAAATTTTACCTGCCATATTCCAGAAGAGTGGAGTGAACCTTGGACTCTTCATCTAGCAGTTCTCCTGCATCCCTCTGCCTCCTGTACTTCCTCTGCGGTTTGTACACCTCCTGGAAAACACCACAGGGTTAATTTAAACCACAAGAAATAATATATAATAAGATCTAGATCAAACAGAACTTTGTCGATCTGAGGGAAGTTAGCTAGTGACAAATTTATCCTTCAGGTTGGTTTCACCTCACTCCTGCCTTGAATAGGCTCGATAAGTGAAACAAAGGCAGGGGAGGAGGGTGGGTAGATGTAACAGCCCCACCCCTGGCA
>JAUBNQ010000013.1:17478615-17488875 GCA_032353495.1 Ctenopoma kingsleyae
ATATATATACTATCAATATATAAATAATATATATTTTATCATATTATTACACTTATTTAACTTCTGTGTCACACAGTCAGTAGTGTTAATTAGTGTGTATGTGTGTACACTTGGTCCTGTTCTGCATTATGCTGAGAAAGCCTCAGTCAGAGCAGCTGGTAATGAATGTACATTTTATAATACAACATTGATTATAGTTCAGTTTCCACGTGATAAAACATGTTAGGCCCCTACAACAAGAGAGAGGACGTCAGTGTGGTGATTTTAAAAGTTGTTATTCCCTGTGGTGGAAAGTAACTAAATAAATTTTTAGGTACTGTACCGCAGTACAATAGTAGTAGTAATATTTAGTATTTCCGTTTTCCAATTCAATTCAGTTCAACTTTATTTATACTTCTCAGATTTAGATAAATAATTATAATCTTAAGACTTTAACAAGCCACAGTGTGATATTAACAAGTTAGACAACAGTATGTAAAGGAATGTAATTTATAATTATTAGATTCAAAACATATGATCATCAGAACATATGTGATGAACATAATAAAACAATAATTCTAATTTAATATTGTATGACTTATAGAATATTGTGTCTTAGAACATTTCTGCTGTTACAAACATGATGAATTTGATATATCAAATTAAGTTACCCAGTAGTGACTGCCAAGTAAAAGAAAAACTGCATTATAACTTTATAAAAATAATATGTAAGATGCTGAAAGCTGTATTTATTTATCACCTATGACTTTATTTTGGTGTTAAGCAGTCTCAGTTTCTAAACTTGTATTTTCTGCTTGTATGTGATATGTACAGTATGTTTTCTGGCTGTTTTTTGAGAGTGAGAGATGATAACAGGAGAGCAGAGTCATACAGCATCTACAGCAGCATTTTAAAAGTATATGCCTGACTTTCTCTCACTCTCCTTCTGTGCTGATTTGCAATACATTTCAAAGACCATACAGCAGTGTTTAAAAGAAAAGCCATTACAGTTGGGTTAAACCTTCACACATGGGTGAAAGTGCATGCTTTGGCACCTGACGTCTCTGTATTTCACTTGATAGACACTCTATTACAGTGGGGTATGCCGTAATGGACTATGCATCAGTTCAGGTAATGGTTGTCAGCTTGAGTGCCCGAGAGGCAGTGGAGAATTCCATTAGAAACCTTATAGTTACTAAATCAGTCATTCTCCACCTTCCTCTCTATTGAAACACCTCTTTTGGGCAATTACTACAGCTTCATACAGCTTTCAACAATGAAAAGAGACCTAGTCCTTGGACTTACTCCTGCCCGCTGGACTGCAACGAGATCAGACAGTGATTCTCACTCAAATATATGATGGCTGCTGTAGCTGTAAATCAGCTGAGGGTATGAATTGCCTACAACTCCCATGATGGAACATGTTTTTCTCCACAGTCTATTTGGAAGACCCACTTCAATATTTGTTCTAGGGTGAAGGTGCATTTATGCCTACCGTACTAGTTGGCTGCAGAGCACTCAAAAAGCAGCACATTCCTGTTTCCTGTTTCTCAATCAGTTAATTATTAAGACATATAACAGAACAACTATTATCCTAAATAACTGTATTTATCATCATGCAGAGAGAAATCCAAACAGTAAAGTGGAGTTACCACACCCACTACACACAGCTGCACTGTTCTTTGCCACCGCTGCTTCACTATAGTCCACTTGCCTTGGAGGTTTGTGCATGAAACAATCTGATAGAGGACTCTTTCCCATTTCCTCCTGTAATCCAAGGCCCAACTCCATTCTCACCCTGACAGGTGTAAGATTAACTTAGTTAGGTTCAGAGCTGCTCATGCACATCAAATTAAATTAATGGAACAAATTTCCCTGCTAATTAAGATGAAAATACGTGTCAGTTGTAACCTTGCTGAGCACTAATTATGTACAAATGATTTATCATCTGTTTCGTCCTGAATAGCAATGGGCTCACCTCTCCGATAGCCCTGGCTGGCTGTTAAGAGATGGCCCCTGATTAACAGTGACAGGTTGTGCTGCGGAGAAGCTGCACATTGCCAGACAGCCAATCAGAGCCAACCGGAGCTCAGACTCTCCTCCCTTCCATTAACCTATATTGAGTGTGCAGCTGAGCATCACTGTGCCTCAGCTCTCCTTCTTGTTTCTCTCCTCGGAATGAAAATAAAGTACATTCAGAGAGGAGAGGAGGAGGTGGGAGATAGTGTGACTGATGGAGCAGAGGGGGTGAGAGTTGTGAAACCTGCACCAGGTGATGAATCCCACTGGATGTGCCATGTGTACCGAGACTGGATTAGCTTGTGTCTGTACGATGCAACTAACAGAGGGAGATGAAGCATCTATTTGACTCTCCATCTCAAATAACAAATTGAATAATGCAAAATACAGTCAAGCTCATACATCAATATTTTGTGCCCAGCAGCAGATAATTGCTTCAAAGTGCCCTAGAAGAAAAACAAGCTTGTATCATGCTGGTACCAGCCTAAGGCCAGTAGGTGGTGCAATAGGTTAAGGCTGCCAAAAGCCACTGTACAAATTCCTATGGGCTAAAATATCAAAATAAACAGGCCCTCATTATACAATTACAGTCTAACTGGGATATTCCATCTTATTTCCTCCTGCCTTGCAAGTACAGATATATTTCAAGGGGTGGCCGCTCTGATTAGCATTAGAATCAGAATCCCTTGTGTTGCTAAGGACACACCGACCAATCTGTAATCATTGTTCCGCAGACTTGCTCACAGGGGATATAGCCCGCTTTGTCATTATCATTCAAAATGCCACACACATGCTGGCATAGCTTCTGTGGTTCTGCCAGCAACAGGACATTTGCATTTCCTCCTCACAGCCCCAAGAATTTGCACAGACAATGATGCACCACAAATAACTGCTGTGTGTTTCCATTGCCTGAAGATGAGGGATGTCTTTCCTTCCCGAATGCTGCGCAATATGCAGAAAATCTCTTGCACTCTATGTCTCACTTCCTCCTTGTATGATTCTTCTCCTTCTCCTTCATTTGTCTGTGTGTGCGTCCTAATGCCATTATGTGCAGGTGTCAGCTCCAGCCATTAGGGATCATTTGACTTTCTATTGTGCTTTTTTGTTACTTAGTTGACACCTAACCTTGCCACAGTTTGCTTGTGGGATGTTTCATTGTTGTGGTAAATGTCAGTATGCCTGCACAGGGAAGGAGGGTACCTGTGTTCTCCAGCTCATTTCTCTTTTCTGTTTTTAGCCAAGCTTGTCTGTCCAAACCTGGATATTCCCCTGCTGCTGGAGACATGGCAGGGCTGTGGTTAATTCAGAACCAGAACATGTCAAGCACACACACACACACGGAGGAAATGTCAAACACTCATTGTATGAGTGTCGAGTGTCATCGTGCCCTGTGGGTGTAGCTTGTTGGAACATGCACAGATAAAATTCTCTGTGTCTTACAAAAAATGTATGATGTAATTGGAAATAAGTCTCTATTTTGATGTTGACATCCCAGATACAAAACTGAAAATTTTCAGATTTTTGTGTGTTTTTATGGCTCATGCATGATCACTTTTATGGATAAGGTGAATTTGAAAATATTAAATTTTTTTTTATCATGTTGTGCTGAGGTCATCCTAAACATGTGGCACATTCTCCAGCACTCAAGAGGAGCAGCCATTTTCTTTTGTTGCTCCCACACCCTTTTTCCATTTTATGTCTCTGCCCACAGTGAGTGAAACAGGGGCCGTGGATTGAGAGGCTTGGCAAACAGCATGTCCCATATCATGGCTATCTGGGGATTGGTGGATAAGGCAGGGAGGGAGGGGGTTAGAGGTTAATTATAGACAACAGAGAGGTCACAGGGCCTATTATTTTGGAGCCGGCATTCGCAACGGTCCAATGGGGATGACATTTACAACGAGGGTTGAGCCCCACCCCTCCATCGCCATCCACACCCACAGCCCACCCCGTGCACACAATCACTCACATTTATACTGAAGGAGCTAACAGTGGGACTGAGTGGTCTGATAATGAAAAGGTCCTTAGCGTTTGGCACAGGCAGGATGATGAATTGTATCCCTGACTGTTGTCTGGCTGAGTCAGAGGGCTTCCAAGTAGCCCTTGTCAACTAATTGAAGGCCCCCTTACCCTCCTCTTACCTACCAGAGCTCCTTTATCACTCTAATTATTGGGGTTAAGTGAATATCCCAAGGGACTGTAGGGATGTGTAGAACCTGTCGAGTCATCCTATTAGATCAAAAATAAATGGCAAAAGCATAAATTCATCACCACAGCTGTCCTGAATCTGAGCATAGTGGGCTGCAGCCATGTTCATATTGGCCCCTGAAGTACAGTTTAGAATCAAATATAAATACTATCTTTAAGTCATTTACAAAAGTACAAAAGTCTGTGAAAATGTTTTTTAATAAGTTGTTCACAAACATTTTTATTAGTGGAGAAAATCACAAACAAAGCTAAGATATGTCTGTACTGTCTGTGTGTGTTTTTCTACTTACTACTTTTAACCAGGCTTTCAGTAAAGCAGTATTAGTAGTTCGAACCTTCAAGATTTTATAGCTTTGTGTTACCTTTTTTCTTTAGTTTAGTTTTACTTTTTTCAGTTTCATTTGGATCTTTATAGGCAATAACAGCAATTTGTTCAGTGCTTTTTCTGCTGGTATTTTTGAAATCTGTAGTATGAAAGCTACAGTTAACAGTCATAAGGTTCCCTCTGAACTATGAAGGAATGAGAGAGCATAGATAGCCTGTTTATGTTCAAACCATTGTGTCACCTGAAACCCCATCATGACCAGCAGGCCTCAGTATGCTGAATACAAAATGGAGTGTAAATGGCACTAAAGATTACAAGTGATAAACTTCATACTGTCTCAAAAAAGGTTTTCCAATAGCAACTGGGCTTGTTTTAGCTCCTTGATGACGTTTCACTCTTCCACTCCAGAGGGCTTTCTCAAGTCTGACTGACTGGTAGGAGTAGCAGGTTTATAAACCCTGTGGAATCCTCAAGTTGGTAATTGGTGGGTACCTGTGGGTTGTCCTTCCCCCTGGCTTTCAAGTATGTTATTGTGACCACCAGAGCCAGAGTGTGGACGACTGTGAAACCGCCTGGGTACAGTTAAAAGAACTGCATTGTAGGTGGATGATAGATTGTGCCTGAGGCCACCTCCTTTGTTTAAACAAGGGTCATTCAATCTTGCAGTAAACTGCTTCTCTCACACCTTGTTTGAACCAGTCAGCTCCCTGGTCCAAAATTCTGACTTCATTGTCCTCGAATGAGTGGCCTTTGTCTTTCAGATGTAAGTGAACTGCTAAGTCCTGTCCTGATGAGCTGGCTCTTCTGTTTTGAGCCATGTGTTTATGGAGCTGCTGTTTGGTTTCTCCTATGTACAGATCTGTACATTCCTCACTGCACTGGACTACATTGCTCTGTTTGTGTCTGGGTGTTTTGTCCTTGTGGTGGACCTGTTTCTGTCTCAGTGTGTTGCCTGGTTTGAAATGTACAGGGATGTTGTGTTTGTTGAAAATCCTCCTGAGCTTTTCAGACACCCCTGCAACATAAGGGATGACAACACTTTTACATTTGTTCTCTTCCCTGTCAGCTGTAGCAGTGCTCTTATTTGATCTTTTGCTATATTTAAAAAAAGCCCAGTTAGGATATCCACGTGTTTTGAGTGACTCTTTGATATGTTTATGTTCCTTCTCCTTTCCCTCTGTTGTCGTGGGAATCTTTTCTGCCCGGTGGTGTAGGGTTCTGATTACTAACAGTTTGTGTTCCAGAGGATGGTGAGAGTCAAACAGCAAATACTGATCTGCATGTGTGGGTTTCCTGTACACTTCAATGTTGAGGCTCCTGTCCTCCTCAATGTGTACCGCACAATCCAAGCAGGCCAAGCTATTGCCTGTGACATCTTCTCGAGTGAATTTGATGTTCATATCCACCGCGTTAATGTGTTTGGTGAAATTTTCCACCTCCTGTGTTTTAATCTTAACCCATCTGTGTCCAGTTTAAGGTTTTGAACCTTGTTGACAAAGTCCTGTGATGAATGGCGTTTCCAACCAGAGGAGCTAGGAGTGGCAGTGTTGTAAGTGACTGAATTGATGCTGCTAACAATGAGTCTGAGTGGTGTTCCTTCTTTGTGAATTTTAGGGAGTCCATAGAGGCACGGTGTAGCTTCACCAGGGTACAGGCAGTAGTATAGGGTCTGTCAATAACTTTGTCCTTCTCCAGCTGTTGTTAACAGTCTATGACCTTTTTCCTATAGCTGCTTCATACTGTGACTTTCTCCCTGCTGCATCTCTGTAAGCCTATTAGACCACAAGACCAAATCAAATATGTTGTAAAAATATGTTGTGGGGAAAAAACAGTGAGTGTATGTATGTGTGAGGAATGGTTACAGCATGTAGATGTTTAGTTTCTGTGGTTGAAAGCCGAAATGCTTCGCACTAGCCTTTACCAACTTCACAAACTATTAAGAAAATGATACAAAAAACTAACAATTACATGGTAATTTTAATTGCCAGAAAACCCATATGTATCATAAATAGATTTAAACATATCAAACATATAATTTCCAGGTTCAATTAATGATAATGTTGGTGTGTAACATCTGGAAATATATGCCTGTCCTCTGTGATGCATCACCCAGTTGTTGATGTCTTCTGCAGACGTTCTTTTTTTGGGTTAATCCACGGACTGTAAACTCCAATCATCTGATACGTCAGCTTTGTGTAACGCGGTTACGTCATGGCTTTACTCGATTGGGTGTTTATTCAGTTCAGACAGCCGGAAGTAGTGTCAGCAGGGACAGGAGGCTAATTTATATTTTCGTATATTACAGCCTAGTGTTACTGAGTGAGGTATTTTTAATATCATGTAAAATGTATAATTGTATTTGAAGAAGGTCTCTGTCAGCATAAGGTAAGAGTTATTCTCAATCTCATTGTGCTGCTAGAGATAGCTGCTAATGACAAATACAGTTTAGCTACATGTTTAGCTAATCGGTTAGCGTTAGAGTTCAGTGCATTGGAGTAGCTAAATTCTGGTGATAGTCAAGTTGGTTTCAGTGTACATATGTGTTTCTTCTTGCCCTAATCTGACCCCAGCCTCCGTGATAATCCTTTCCAGTGGTGCTTTATGATGCTGAACCTGACAGTAACTGTAATTTTGTGCCTCTTGTAACTCTCAAAGCTTTGGAAACTAACGTTTGTCATAGCTAATTAGGCAGCTAACTAACATCAAGCTACGTTAACTTAACATGTCTACTATCACGGCTAGTTCATTATTGCTGATAATTCTTCTTAACAAAACGTTATTTACCAGCGAAACGTAACGATAGTAACGATGCGACATGTTCGAAAACTAAAAGCTTTGAGGTATAAAGTTAACTGTTAACGTTATTTCCACAGGCAGGGTTAAAACTGAGTGTGGTAATGTTATTTTTTTTTCTTGGCATATTATGGAGCCGGTTTTTAGATGATGAATAAATGGCCACACAGGGAGCGATCATACTGTTTTTCTAAAGTTATTTTCCCTTTTGCTTGTCAAACTGTTAAAACGCCTCCATTTTGCATTTGTTTTTACCAAAAACGTAAGCAGTGCACACACTGAATAAAACTCTGACAAAGTCTGCAGACACAAAGCAAGAACCAAATGAGAAGATAGTTTCTGAAAGGCTGAAACAGCTGGCATGGTATACAGCTCACAGGACAACAGGCTCAGTAGTGGTAAAACAAAGCATGTTTCAGTGTCACCTGTAAAGAGAAGAGTTGTTATGTCTGTGGAAAGTCACAGTGATCCAGGTCATAGTTGTCTCAAAGGTGCTACTCAGTGGCAGCTGGGCCTGCTTAATGTATTTGAACAGTGAGAAATTCTTGAAAAGTATATTTAGAGAGCTAAAGCAAGTCCACTTGCCACTTTGGGTGAAGACTTGGTTCTGAAGCTTTGACAGGTCAAGTGTGAGTAACTCAGTCTTTGTTTAAATGGGAATGTAAGAAAAAGAGGCCTGTCTGGACCACAAAGTGCCACTGGTGAACTGTTGAGGACTGGAGGAAGTTTTAATCATCTGATGCATTAAAACTAGCCATTTTTATTCATTCTGCAAGGTTTTTGTATGCTTTCAAGCAGGCAAAAGAATTATTCTTCTGTGTGTCTGCGACATTTCAATGTCAGTGGTGTTTAGGGTGCCGTTCCTCATCTTTGCCAGAGCACTGTCTCCTCTGTTTTCAGCTTGGTTTGGGATATCAGGGGAGGATACTGAAGTCTCAGGTGAATAAAAGTGTCACACACTGTTTCTGTTTTCTTGACATAGGCTTACAAATGTCCCTGACACTGACAGCCATGAGTGACAGCACAGTGACCAGCGGCCAGCAGCAGTGGTCGGGGTCTGGGCAGACACAGCGGCCTTCCTGGGGTCCCTATATCTCAGTCATCACCAACAGGTTAGCTCTGTACCTACTTCACATAGATTTGTGTGTGTTTGTTTGTAATGTGTAATGCTATGTTAATTATGGTGTAACTGAGACAAAATATAGGAGTCTGCTTGACTTCAGTACACTGTCTTAATATACTTACAGGCTCTCCTGCCCCTGTCCCGGGTTGCACCATTTAGCGCTTTTTAACTTAACTGTGTGGGTATTCTCCAGGCCTCCTCACACTTTTCGCTCTGTATTGTAGAACCACTAACTTGGTGATTCGAGGTGTCATGCTGTTCTCTGTGGGTGTCTTTCTGGCCCTGGTGCTGAACTTACTTCAAGTACAGAGAAACGTCACCCTATTTCCGCCCGATGTCATCAGCAGCATCTTCTCCTCAGCCTGGTGGGTGCCACCCTGCTGTGGCACAGCCTCAGGTTTGTGTACAGAAAAAAATACTGTCTGGATTATTATGTCTTAATATTTAGGAAAAGATAAGAGAGTGAGAGAGAATAAAAGCCCTGGTGATATTTGACTGTAAGCATAACTGTTTTGATCTGTAAATCACCTCTCACAACATTTCAAAAGAAAAGCAACAGGTTTTTTCATATAGTGCAAATTCTAAACAGTTCTGAACACACCACGCCAATAATCTGTTCAGATGTTCATGTCAAAATCCAACTTTGTGGTGAAGCACTGCTGCTGTAGATCAACATTACGTTGTAATCCATAATGCAGTTTAAGCGGACTGATCTCACGGCGCAACAGAAAATAAAATGATCCTCCGCAAATATGTCTGTAGCCAGGAGAGCATTGTAAAATGTCACACACTTCATTTATACAGCGACATTGTAATTCAGCAGGTGGACTGCATCAGACTGTGGATAACAGTAAGAACACATTCAGCCAGAGTGAAGATTTGATGTGATGTAAGGCTGTAATACAGTGTGAAAGTGAAAAGCCAGTTGTCATAGAGAAGGAGGAAATATGATATTGTTTACATGTGGGTGTTGTGAGCTACATTTTCAGACAGTCTCTCCTCAAAGACTTTCATAGTGTTGTAGTTGCTTCTGCACAGGAAATGTGGCAATAATAGTTGTGGAAAGAATAATAAAAGAAAACTTGAGAGAGAAGTTTAAACTCTGCTGTCTGCCACTGAATCTCAGCCACATCCTTAAAATACTTTGTTCCATAATTTAATTTTCGAAGACCTGTGTCCATAGTACAGTGCTGTGGATCTTCATCAGAGTTTCTTTCTAGTTATGTTTCATATTACGTTTCAGTGGCATGAAGACACAAGGATATGTTCTGATTCAGTGCACTAGACCTTACAGTAAAACTTCCACTCATGAATCAAATCATGATACAGAGAACCAAAACCATGTATGATTTTTAGTCTATCATTTATCTTGTTACTAATGTCACTGAGTGCAGTGTTCATTTTGACAGAAATGTTCTATTTAGTCTTGGTCATAGTGATTCCTCATTTCCAGAAAATTGTAATTTATTTCAGTCAATTTATAAGTTGTTTATTGTCTCTTAGTTTTAGTGAAGATTTAGTCAGTAAAACTCAGTTTTCCATGTTTTAGTCAGTGCTGTAGTCATAGATTAGGTATGGGCACAGTTAAAACATGACTAAATGCAGCCGGTAACAGGTGAAATAAAGATGAGAATGAAATATAACATTAGAATAAAAACATTGTTTTTTCCTTAACTAGCACAATTTTATAATCTATTATGGTGATTCCATTATTGAGAACATAGCTGAAAGAGCGGATATTCAATTCAATTCAATTCAACTTTATTTATATAGCGCCAATTCACAACATTAGTCATCTCAGGGCACTTTACAG
>JAUBNQ010000013.1:17495136-17518667 GCA_032353495.1 Ctenopoma kingsleyae
TTATAAATGTCTTCCCTGTGTTCATTTTGTCCACTCCAAGCACTTAAATATGTTGTGTAAGAAACTGTAAATTATAAAGTTCCCACGCCACTTGAAGGCAACATGGTTAAGCCCGCCCCCAGCGCCAGAGCAGGGCCAAAAGTCTAAAAGTGAAAAAATAAGATCTGTACCTGTGGAAAAGAGTAGAAACTGCAGGAAAGATGTGAAACTGAAAAAATAAGATCTGAAACTGTAAAAAAAAAAAAAAAAATCTGAATCTAAAAACATTTTTAAGAAGTATTTATTCAAAGGAAAAAAATTATAAATTGCATACTTAAAAAAATATTTAAACTGATATTTAAATTGAAAAACCTTAGTTTTGTTACTATGTTTTTCAGGTTTCAGCGGCAGTGCAGTAACTTTCGGTTTTAAAGTTTTGCTTTTCATTTACAATTTTGTTTTTCAAATTGACAAAACTAATGGCCCCGTTATAGCACCATATTTTTAACGTTCCTCTAAACTTGGACTTGAATTAGTTCCCACTTGACCCTGCTCACATCTAAAGCTATTATAACACAGTTTGGTTTTTTTGGTAGCGGGCACCACGTCCCTGTACTCTCCTGCCTAACTGTGTATTCAGACCAAACACAAAGCTAATAATTAAAAGGATGTACATTCCTCATGTATTACTTTATAACATGAACACTGTATTCCTGCTGTTTACCTCAAGATCACACAAGATTGTCACAACCATAGCCTTCTTTTTTAACTTGGTGCAAATGTGTGTTTGAATCTAAGTCTGTGACTACAGAGAAGCTATGTGTGAAAAAACAGCCCCTTCACTCCTTTCAGCTGGGCTCTACAGCTCATACAAAAGTTGGAGCACCTTGTCAGGTGATGTATTCACCAATCAAGCTATTCACCTACTGAGTGATCAACTCAACAACAACAAACTTCACATACAGTGTCTTCTCCATGCCTTAGATTTGTTGCTGCTTTGTACCTCAGTAGTAAGTGGCTTTGGATAAAAGTGTCTAACAAATGACTAAATGTAAATGTAATGTAATTTAATACATATGGTAATGTAGGGAATAAATGACTGGAGACAAGAGGATTAAAGAAATACTGCCATGATAAACCTATATTGCTATATAATGCAGTGCTTCAAACTGCATTATATTATATTTCATTGCTTCAGTGGTTCCATTAAGAAACGGTGTAGCATTTTTGGCACACTACTGATTTCAATCTGAACAGTCAGTAACTTCTCTAGTTGACAGAATAATAAAAAGTGACTGAGGTATGTCATAACTGAAATGACACAATGTGGCCAGTGTATGTAGGAACACTGCAACACAACAAGCACAGCTTTGACTGAATATTGAGCTGCATGTGTAGGTGAGGATGGAAGTTGGCATCATATTGGTTTATTTGCTCATTAACGATGCAAACAATCCCTCACCTGTGTGTAGCCGCATGTGGACACAACTGAATTTACACATTTACAGGTTTTGATGGGAAAAACCCTCCTGCCACCCTCTTGACACCTAGTATAAAACTCACTAGATTTGACCTTACGATCACTTACATGTTTTTCACACATAGCAAGGCACAAAACCTATAAAAGGCAGGCAGTAATTGCTGAGGACAGGCTGAATACAATGAAATAGGTCTTAGCCGGGAACCACAGTGCTCCATCTCTAGCTCGTCTCTGAGAGATGACCGTCTAAACTGGAATAAAACCCTGTTAAACTGTCACAACATGAATCACTGCCCCAGGAGACATCCATCACTGTTTAAAAGGTGACCACAAATGATCTGTGAACCACTAGATATTGACTAGATATTGATTACTCATGTGCTGCAGGTGTCAGGTTTAATGTTGCACTGGCTTGATAGTGTCGCTTCTGACAGCCGCTGCCCTAACTCTCCTCTGATAGATTTTAATGGTGAAATATTGATTTCTTTCTGGCCAAGGTCTGCAAGCAAGGGCCAGATCATTTGTTGGGGTAATGCAGGACACTCTGTACCCTGGTCCCAATCAATCATTTTGACAGGGAGCATGAAAGAGTAAAAGAAAGAAGACAGAGAAAAAAATATCCAACCTGGTGAAGCTACAGCAGGGGCATCCACAATCAGGATGTACAGGTCTGCAGAGAGCGCGCGTGCGAGAGAGAGAGAGGCGCACATATCTCACACTGACTCCAGTTAATATGAATACTAATGATGTGTTTATTGAGTGGGAATTCTCAGCAAATCACAGCTGACGGGATAACGTCGGAGTGTCTTGAGCAGTGAATGAGGATCTCGGAGAGAGGGTCTATATTTTATTTAAGCAGCTCTTGGCTGAGGCTGGGGAGAGAGACTCAGGTAATGTGTTGTGTTACAACTCAGTGGTCGTTCCCCCCAGCCGGAGCAATAACAGACTTGCTAATGGGAATCCATCAATCACAATCAGCCTCCTATTCCACCAGTGTCTCCACTCTCCTCAGGTCTGTGAGAGGGAGCTGCAATAGAGGTAATAATGGAGTTTTTTTGGCTTAGCAGCAGCAGCATGTCCTGAGTCATAATTCCAGCCAGAGCAATGGATGCTTTGCGCTGTCAGCATGTCTTTTAATAAGAGAGCTTCAAAATGGCCGTGAGAAGCAGTTAAATCCTGGACGAGGCCTTGGGCCACTGCAAGAGAGAAGAATGAATGTGAAACTGGTGTCAGGTGGGACAAGTGTGTTGAGCGTTTGGTGCCAAAAACAGCTAATTGGTTTTTCATTACACTCTGTTCAGTGTAGTGTTACATCCACAAAGCAAAGACTGCAGACAAAGGACATGAATGAATGAATAAATGAAAGTAGCTCAGGCTAACAGTGACTTTGTCTGTCTACCAAGTGCTAAAAACAAAATGATCACATAATGAGAGCTGACTCAGCATTATGCATCTGATCATCTACTGATCCGATCTGGTCCTCAGTTTCATCGACACACCCGACCTGTGTTGATTTATCACGCAGCTGTTTTTGGTGTGAATGCCCATAAAGAGCTGTGACACCAGAGGCTTCTTCACATAGTTGGATAGTTGGATGCATCATTGGGGACGATGAAATTTGTAATTTATAGTGTAATTTGTAATTTTTTGTAATTTTTTTCTACAATTTTTTGTGTTTTGTCACCTCTATATCATTTCAGTAATATGCAAACATAAACTATAACAGGTCAAAATGACCAAACTTGTATTCTGTCCGTGGGTAAATTGTCATAACAGTGTTATACTGGATGAAAATGTACACACTGAGGCTCTGAGCCACAAGATGAACCACTCGTACTGATGACATACACTCAGTTACAAGTCTGGACACAAAACTGATTTTATAACATCAGATTGGTCAGAAATCCAGTGTAGACACTGATATTGTTGTAGCCAGAAACAGTGTTTTTTTAAAGGGAGAAACACACAGATCATCAGTTCTGTTATGTTTGCTAATGCAAGTTTATTCATTAAAAGAAGAACTGATTAATAGAAAATGTGATGAACACAGATGAAGACGTATGAAAAACAGGGGAATTTCTATGTGACTCCAAACTCTTGATTGGTAATGTACATCTTTAAAAACGGTTCACAAATATTTAATTTAATTTTTAAAAAAAGTATATATAGATATATAGTATATGTCTACATATATATATAAAAAACACATTTACATTCATCAACCATTACACAAATAAGAGGAAATTATTCATTAAGCTGTGGATCAATCTGCATTTGATGCTGGAGGAGATACTCAGATCTTAAAGTACTGTGATAGAATAAAAAACAAGTTAAAGTACTGCATTACTTATTATTTATTTCACTACTTATAAAAATGCTTATATAATGACATGTATTCTATATTATTGTCCTGT
Organism: Ctenopoma kingsleyae; assembly: GCA_032353495.1. Classification (NCBI taxonomy): domain Eukaryota; kingdom Metazoa; phylum Chordata; class Actinopteri; order Anabantiformes; family Anabantidae; genus Ctenopoma; species Ctenopoma kingsleyae. Next base: position 17,499,010 of record JAUBNQ010000013.1, read on the forward strand.
AGTTGTGTAAACATCACTAATATTGCAGCTGGAGCTAACTTTAATGACTCTGTGTGTAGCCAGCAAAGCAGTGTTCACTGTACATTCACCTACACCCTAACATACCAATACCAATAACACATATTCTCTCATACATTCAATATTTGGACCATGTTGAGATTTCACTGAAATCACAGTGCACGTATTAATGCTGGTTTGTGCTGAATTGTGAGCGTGGCTGACCAGTAGGGGGCACAACACTACATGTCTCCTCAGGCAGCCAATCTGACACATCAGCCCCCTGTACACACTGTTGACAATCTGACCACAGTGATGTATCCAGAGCAGGGTCATGTTCTGAACTACACATCTGTTCATTTTGTTGTAATACGTGGTAATTCAGCAGATTAAATATGTCAGTGTAAAGAAGGACAAAACATAATGTCACTGATGAGCTTGTGTCTAATAGAGCATGTTATAAAATTATACACACACACACACACACACACACACACACACACACACACACACACACACACACACACACTTATTGTTGTGTCTCACTATACTTGTGGGCACAATACAATACAACTAAAGGCCTAACCCAAAACCTCACCCTGACCTGATCTTAAGCATGAAAATTCTCTTCGAAATTGTGAGGACCGGCAAAAATGTCCTCACAAGAATAGTATTTGAATAAAATGTGTCCACACACACACACACACACACACACACAGAGTTTCCCAAGAGGGAAATCAAGTAGAGGTTAAAGACTTGCAAGAAAGACTAATGGATAACTTCCTCCTTGTATTGTTTGTCTGACTGTATGACTGTCTGAGTTGCACACGTCTGTCAATCAAAGCAGTGTCTGCATGTGTTGACTTGTTACCATGGCAATGTGGTAGCTTCTGAGCAAATGTGACAGTGGCCCCCAACTCAGAGCCAAGGGCCCTTGAAAGGTGCCTTCCTTCCACCCACAAGGATTTAATATCAATCTACTGATGATGTACAGCAACAAAACACATGGGTGTGTGTTGTGTAGCTGGTCATTGGTTTAATGTTGTCATGGTGAATATTATTTTCTACGCCTCAGTTTCATATTAGGAAATCAGGAAAGAAATTTTGACCCTATGATGAAGTGCTGTGTGTGTGTGTGTAGTCCTCACATCAAAGGGAGGGGGAACAATAATGTGGTCACACATGAAGGGCTGGGTTTTGTGACACACATTCAAGTCAGTGAATCTCCATAGACATCCAGCCAGTGGGGATCCAACATGGAGGGGGTGCAGCTGCAAAGACAGGTCAAGACCAATGTCACCAGAGTGGGACAAAACTCAAAAAGCTTCAATGACTAGATTCACCAAAAAATAACACAATCACCTGTCCAGATACACAATGTCCTGAAAATGATACTTAAAGGAAGATCTGCAGGCTGAAAAGTGAGCCAACTCTGATGATCATAAAACTGTAACATATAATCATAAGAAACACCCACACACAACCACCACCACCTGCAGAGCTCAATAATTTCTTGACAGTTTCCAAAATGCGTCAAGGGAGCAGTGATGGTCTTTCATCAAAACAACTGTCACCACAGCCATGAGAACCCTCCTCAGTGTTGACCGCATGAGCACAAAGGCAGACTGTACTCCTGCTCAGGAAGAAACTGAGTTTGTGTCTAATCACATATGGCATTGTCATCATACAGTGATTTCCTGCCCTGACACAAACTCCACAGCCACTCGGTTATGGAGGTCAAACCGAATTTTCTTAGAGAGGGTCTGAAGATTCAAAGGCACTGTCACGGTCCCCTCTGTGATTTGGACTTGTCCCCTCCCTCGCTCTGCTGGGAAGAGCAGTGGTTTGCGGGCCACAAGGTCGACATTTTTGGGGAATGCACAGTCAGGGCGTGGCTTCCAAACATCATAGCGTGTGGTTGCCTCTGGATCTATTCTTCAGATGTTCACTTCTCTACCTTCTTTTTGATTTCTCCTTGAGGTATATTTCAAACACACATATGTGTCATAGTATGACTGTGATATGTAGACTATTTCATTTCATGCAAGTGATTTTATCCCAGTTGCTCTTTTGACCTGATTTAACAACATGTACAAACATCGAGGTTAAGACATGATTTTTATTTTATAGGTATTTGGAGAATTTATTTCTCTTGGAAATAAGTGACTTAAAAGAAGAATATCACTGAAACACTGAAATGTTCATATTTCAACTGGGCTGCATATTTTTTTTACTAAATTCATTGGGCCAGAGATATTGTTCAGGACAATAATACTTTTTAGCTAATTTTGATATTTAACAACAACATGATATTCAACACAACAATTCTTCATATTATATTAGAAGAATCCAATATTTCTACATTTGACTAGTTAAAATAAGTATTTATTTTCTTCTGGCATTGTAGACAAGGCTTTAAACCACTGTTTAGATCATTAGATCACAGCCTGCCTGTAAAGAACTACAAGAACTCTAAGAAATAAGAAAAATAGGAACAACCTTTTCATGTGGTGTGTTGTCAGAACCTTTAGGAATGGCAGACTCATGTCCTCACTATATCTAAAATTGTTGGTACAGGCCTGACAGGTGAAGTTATATTTTCACCCCACAGACACCACAACAGCACTTAATGGGAAACCAATTCTGGAATATAAAGCAATATTCTGAAAATCTATGGGAGTCTAGGATACTGAAAAGCAGCCAGATGAAATTCTTCTACAGCAGCAGACAGGATGATCCACTGTACATTTATACAACTTTGAACATTTTCATCAGAAAAATAAGTGAAATTGATAATTAGGAAACATGTCGTTTGTTTGCATGTGAGTGGCTGTTTCTCAGTGAGGAACCTCCATGATAATATCCATGTTTAGGGTTTGATATGTGATAATGGTAAAAATTGCTGTGTTTTGCTGCATCTGGTGTCAACGAGAAATCTAAAGTAGGAAGTCAGCTCTCTCTGCTCTCTCCTGTTTGCTGCTGTTTATTCATTTGCTTTCCTCCTGTACAGTCTGCACACGGCCTCTGTCCTGTTAGCCTGTCTGCTGACAGACACATATGACATGCTAAATCACTGATGCCATTAGACATGCTCACTGACCAAACGGATGACATGCTAGTGTCCTAATCCTTGGTTTGAATTACTGTGCACTCCGTGACTAAATACTTCTGGTCAAACACAAATCAACAGTGTGTAATCCACTTAGCTGTGTGTATGTGTGTGTGTGAGAGAGAGATGGACAGAGAGAGAGAGACAAAGACAGCTTGTGTGTGTGGTCTGAAATAACATGACAAACTGTAACATAGCAGCTTTAAGATGTGCATGGCCTGCAGGTCATGGAGCGGCTGGTGTAAAACCATCAACTAGCAAATGTTAGATTAGCTAATGCTAGCTGCTATTTGTCTATCACTGTTTTCTAACCCTATCATGTGATCACATTAACTGTTAGGTAGTGACAAGATTACAGTGCAATCAGTGACAAAGTAGTGCTGCTTCAAAAGTGTGAAATTGGATGTCTGAATGGTCATATTTCATATCCAAGTGATCTGTGCTATTTCAGTGACTGAAAGGCTAAATTATGTCGAAACAGAAAGATGAAGTCCAGACGTCCCCAACAGACTAGCATATGTTACATCCTGTGACTGAAGCATCTCTGGTGCTCTCTGAAAAAGTGGAACATGTTAGATGACAAATAATAAATTAGCACACCAGACATGGCAGGTGCAGCTCTGGAACATGGTGCAGTTTCTGTCCTCAAATATTATAATCTCTGTTTATTTACTAGCTTATTGCAGTTCTTATGACCAGTCTTATACCCTTCTTCAGTGATTTTTCATGAAAGTTTTCCCAGTGATCCCAGAGTACTTGCTGAAGAAGTCAGTGAGATATGATCAAAAGCTCCAGGAATGGCCATGTAGCCTTGAATTTAAAATATTTTAACCCAGCTGCTGCCGTGTTTCTACCACAGCAGCAGTGAATTAAATCCATCACTGGAGCCTCTTCTATTGAGCCAGACATTTCCAACCTATTATAAACATAATTATTGTTTCTCTGCACTGTGTATGAACTGTTTAATAGATGAACATCATCATCTTCACTGGAAGGAAGAAAAAATTAATATGTACTACACAAAAGTAGATGTGTTAAATGGTCACAAGCAAAATAAGCTGAGAAACACAGCAGAAATCAAATTTCCCAGTGTTTAGCTATAGAGTGAACCACAGACACAATCAACAATGGTTTCCATTAATTTCACTTGTTAGCTACTTTTACCATATTTATAAGATATTCAACAGCAACAACCCATATCACGTGCATGTAACACAAACCTCCAAATCACATTTTCCACTGTTGTTTGATTCCGCAACAAAAACTGAACATTAACAACACATTTTGCCATTTCACAGCACGTGTGCATGTTGACGTCCACAGTGTGACAGCCTCTGCTGTGTGACCAGCTTTCATGAATATCAAGGTATTCAGGGGCACTTAAAGGGTTTAACACTGTGCTTAATCCCTGCTACAAGTCCCCAGAAAAACCAATTTAACTGCCATAAAAGAGCTGCCTCTCCCTCTTCCTTGCCTTTGCTGGCTCTCTTGCCTCTTCCTCTATCCCAATGATGGAGATTAAGCTTATTAAGAGGGCTTATTGTCTGTGGTGTCATGGATACCCAGTGATTACACACTCTGTGGCTGCTCCTCCTCCGTTCGCCCTCAAACCTCGCAGGGATTTGCTGCCGCCAAAGTCAAATCAATTATCCCCCCTCCCTCCACATTCACCACTGATATCGTGCCAGACAGACTGCGCACTTCATTGTCAACAAGCACGGATGGCAAAGGCAGGGGAATATTTGAAATGAGGCTGTGATTGTGAATTTCACAAGGTGGTTCCTTCCATTTTTCAGAATAGAAATATTTCTCCCCAGCTCACTGCTGCTGGTTTATTCTCATCCAGAGAATATAGATTGTTTCAACACAAAAATATGGATCCACTGTTGAGTTTTCTGAAAATGTTACAAATTAGATTAGTAAAATGTAAAAAATGGAATTGTAACAACAAATTGTCTGTTGTTAAGTGATTTCATTTCTGACTTTGTAGTTACCACCAATTATTCAGGAACCCTGAATCCTGCTGCTCACAGACTGGGTGTTAAACCCTGGGGGAGCCTGTGGGGCCTACATGGAGCCCTGGAAGACTTGAGCTAAAGAGGGGCAAGAGGGGTGACGGGTTTAAATGTTCCCCTGCTGCTGTGGCACTTGACCCCAGCTGCCCCATTGTAAGCTTTGTTCATGGCTGATGTCATCCTGTTTTTTTTTAGGGGGAGCAGAGCCTGAGCCTGAGCTTCCCTTACCTGTACACATTCAGTATTCATTATAAGATAATGACTGCACTGTACCAGTTTGCTGAGTCTTAATAATTGTGGCTGTGGGGTTAAGAGATGCTCTGGTGTCTGACACTGGCTGTATCAGAGTAAGACTCTAATCTCTTCTAGAGTCAAGTCTAGATCTCCAGCAAACCAGCACGGCACCATCACACTGGCTGTAAAAGTGCTGAAATGTTTAACGTGAGCTTTTTGACCTTGAACTATAACTGTGCCAACCCTCCACCAAAAAAACCCTCTTTGAAACCTCTTCCAGTCAAGGAAATGAGACAGAGAGGGTGCACAATTGGGTTAACCAGACAAGGAAACAGGTGAGGAAGAGACGGTGAGGGAGAGATAGACTGAAAAAAAGGAAAGACAGAGGAAGAGAAGCAGAGCTTGTGTATGAACAGGTTATCTCTCGACATTAGACACACAAAGGTTTGGCTTTGTATAAGAGAAAACAGAGGGAGGCTTGGACCATGTGGGACCAAGATGATTGTGTATGCATGTGTGTGTATGACCAGACAGCAGAAAGGTCTGGAACACAGGAGACCCTGGCCACTGATAGGCACTCATGAAGCCTCTTCGGCAGGTTAGCAGCGACATAATTAAAAAGATAAACCTTATGAGCAGGGCACTGAGATAAGGGGTGTAATGAGAGCGAGGAGGGAGATCAACCAATGAGAGAAGAATGGGGGGTTAGACAGGGGTCTCAGGGGAAATAAACCCTGACCTGTCAATCATCTGCCACAGATAAGTGTGGATATGGAGCCCCGAGCAGATCTAGGAGAGCATGATCTGTAGCCTAATATAGTCAGGACTCTCCCCCAATGAGGTGGATCAAAGTACCAAGAACACTGACATCAAATACCAAATCTGACGACACCATTCCGTCCACACGGTCTGAAAGTCAAATTTACATTTAGGACTATTTGCAATAAATTGTGCATCCTTAAGCATCCAAATCACCTGAACTCGCTCCATTGATTTTCTTCATGTCCTGTGAATAATGTCAACTAATGTTAGGGCAGGTCATGGTTATTCCAAATAACTGGAACTTTCAAATAACCTGTAATAACAGATGAGGCAGCTGTGACAGTGGACACAGGCTGCACTGACATCACAAGTATGGAAAACTTGCTAGCACACAGTTGTCTTGTTACAAAAGCCGACCCAGTCAAAATATCTAAAAATAATAGTAATTTTCAATAGACTGGGTTGAAACAGTTGTCATCTACAATGTAATACAATGCTATGAGGATACTGAGAATGAACCAAAAGAGTGCCCCATACAGTGGACATGGATCCATCTACTGTTCTCACAAAAACATGGTTATAGCTGCTTTAAGGCTATAGAGCAGTTCTGGTTTCGATTAATAAAAAAGCACAAGTAAAGGTCTGTATTAAGCTCCACATAAAATGTATGGTGTGAAATGTCAAAAGTGCCAAAATGTAACTCCTAAAATCCAAGTTGCCCAAGATTATTATCAGTGTTAATAGATTATTAATGCAGTGTTAACAGCTTATTAACCCAGTCTTAACAGTGTATTAACGCAGTGTTAATAATTTATTAACACTGTGTTAATGGCTTCATGCCCATTGAAATGGAACTGCACTCCTTGCCTCCTTGGGTTGATGTGATATGGCCCAGAAAGATACAGTGCCTTCATGGCTTGAAGCTCCACTGCTCCACACGGGCAGCAGCTCAGCCCTCACAGCTGCGTACATAACAGATATGTATTCAATATAGCGAATAATCCCACCCTTCAAAACACACATAAAACAATCTGTTCCAGTTGCAGTATACGACTCTCTCCCACTCGGGTGTGTAAATGATCTGGGAGCACATTGTCTTTTCCTGTGCCAGCCTACCATGTGAGGCCTGCACAGGTGGGTGCCTCATGATTGACAGTTTGCTCGTTTCTGCGACACTCGGCTTCTCATATGTAGAGTTTAGAGCCGTGAACGCAGACGTCTCATGTGAAATGCTCCCTCTGTCTCTCTCCCTGTTCTGTCTTTGACACCCCCGATTAGAAGGGAAACCTGCGTGGAGAGAATGCATCTCTAACAGGAACAACGTGTGGTGCTGTGAGGTGGAAAGTGAGCTCTCTTGTTACAGGGCCTGCAGTAGGGGTTGTTTACATGAGCACCTTGAGGAGGAACAGGGTGTACAGCCTGACAGCCTTTGCTGCTTCATCTCCAAGGCCCCCAGTGAAAAAATGCCAGCGGAGACAGCTATGATGCCTCCATGAAGCTCTGTGCCCTACCTGCACAAAGAAGCCGGCTTTCAGTTAAATGTGTTTAATTATAATTAATTATAGACTGGGTAGTAATAATGTGAAAGCATTATCAGAGAGAACTGAGAGAACAAAACAAAGAGCTAAATCAGGCTAAAAGGCTCCACAGAGTTCTCTAACGGTTAAGCACCAAACACATTTCAATATTTCAATAAGTTTAAAAACATGAAATTTCTTAACTCTATTAAATGTTTTAATTGTGCTGAAGGTGGAGCGAAGTGTAATGAATTATCTTAATGTGCTCTCCATAGGTACAATGGTATTGACGTAATAGAGACAATATTTAGCCAACATGCTTGAGGTCTTGACAGATAATTAGCATTATCCATCAACCAAAACAAACCAGGAAGATGTTGGAGAATTTCTAAAAAAAGAAACCTAAAAAAACACGAGTCATTTCCTCATCTGGTGTCTCTTTATTCAACTGAGCAACACCTAGGCTTAATAAATGTTCTTTTTTTCCCTTCTTAAGCATCTAAAAATTGTTTAATTCCATATTATGACATATTTAAAAAGATCTATAACTGTACTTACTGAAATTATAATTTACCTCATATTTTGTCTTAGTTTTCTTTTCACATTAAAAAATCTGTCTGACTTTTATTGGTTTTTGACAAGGTGACAGTGATGCCACATTGATCTGCACTGATTGATTTGTTGCTGTGGTATAAGCTTATCTGACATGAACATGTTAATGAGCTGCGTTACTAAGCTGAAGTAGCATCAGCAGCATTCAACACATGTCTACATTCGTGCAGTATTGGCCTAGCTGAAAACTTGTCTATGAGAAGAGATGTGGAGCCTAAAGCTTTGACTCACTAAGTTAAACTTACAGTCCTCTGGGAACAAAGTTAATCTGTACTGTCTGTCAAGAGTTATTTCAGTTGTGCTCTCTGAATTACAAGCTGTTTGATTCCAAATGCTAAAGTTAGGCAGTGCTGAGTTAGTCATTTCTGGGAACTTAGACAGATCTTTATTATGCTGTTTATTGTGGTTTGGCATGTTTTCTTTACACAGAACCAACAGTTCACCATTTCTCCTCACTTCGTTTGAATTAATGCTTCTAAAGAAAAAAGGAAAAACCATACACAATGAAGGGGATCATATTCAAAACAATAATAATACAGACAAATCAGATGTATGATGTAACATGTCACACAGAAATTAAAGACTTAAAAAGCTTTCATTTGCACTACTAGCAAGTACATATTATATGATTTATATATCCACTGGATTTCACAGGTATCTCAGCACTGATGATAATCATTTTTCTTAAATAACAAATTAGACATTTTACAAAAATCCACAGTAGGTGGTAAACATTATCCACATCTGCAGATGCCCTCTCATGCAGTTTGTTTTTAAACATAAAGAATGTCCTGTCCATAAATTGTGACACACTTTACTGTTAGAGCACAAGACTGAGCCAGTCATCACCAGGACATCGCTTACATACATCTTATCTGTAAACTGGCACCCTCAGATAGAGGATTTCACAGCCAGAGCCGGTGAGAATGACATAGCCGTTGTGGTATGTGGACCTTCACTGCGGTAAAAGCACAACAGCAACTGTGGGATTGATCACTTATCCCCTCTCTGCACCTCATGGCTCTTTGGAGAGCAGCAGTGCACAGTTGCTTCACTGTGTATACTGTGATATCAGAAACTGACGCACTGTGGATCAGGACTGATGTTACTGACGCTGTCCTAATATGTGAGTTTAGAGCTATCATCACTGTGTTTAATGCCACATGATCTGTACGTGGTTGAATTCAGCTGTTTAAACAACCAAATGAAATGTTGCCTTAATGCAGCTAAACCTAGTAATCCCACACCAAAATGTTAACAGACTATGAGCTGTCCTGTATAAAAAAGTACTTGAAGATTTATTTTAAGGTGAACTTGGTCCTTTCCCAGGAAAAAGATCCACACAGACATAAAGAATAATTACCTCCAGCTTCCCGACACTGTTCTGTTTTCTGGGGACAACTGTTTGTATTGAGACCCAGCAGAATTGTGTGGGGTTCAGCCTGATCAGCATGCTAGTCCTTGGTCGCGCCACTAGAAAGTGTCCTTCAGCAGCTTATCATTCATCTTATGCAATCCCTCTGGTTCTGCACGTCATACATCCTATTATATCCCCATCTTTCTCTCTTTCCTCTGCCACTCCAAACCGTGCTCCTCTAATTTTGCAGAGGAGGCAGACAGAATGTGATTTAAAAGTGTGAAGAATATAACTACAGTCTCTACCAGCAGCACTGCACACAGTCCCCGGAGCCTTTTTCACTGTGTGGTCAGCGAACACACAGGAAGAGAGGTGATGTGTCCATTGGGAGCCTCTACTCACAGTACAAGCACCATCTTCCCCTTGTATTCACATGATCTGCTTGGGGAGTTTCCCGCAGGCTCAGAGGTCAGTATGCGTCAGGATTTGAGATGTAGTTTAATCAGGTACAGGCCAGTAGAGATGGGATGGGATTTTTCAGTACTACTTCAGTCTCACCATAAGACGTTAAAAAGATCTCAACTGATAGCAAACTCTGCTGAAAGAGAAGGTTAATAGTCACTGAGCAACAACAAAAGCTGTGACCAGCGATTCCTCCCCAGCATCTGCTTCGCAGTAGCAGCTATCAAAGAGGCTCCTACTGAAGGCTGAGCCTAAATCACTGACTGCTGTGACAGAGGGTAAGACAGAGCACTTCTACAGGCATAACACCCGAAACTGAACTTCTTGCCTATTGTACCAGACTAAACCTGTGAACTGTGTTTGGTAAATTACTTTTTGTTCTATTATTTGGATGGTGCTAGATTTGTTTGTTTTTCAATCCCTCAGGGATATAAGTGTACCAGCACTCTGATAATTTTATGAAAATATGAAAAATATTGACGTTATTATTTATATGATGTATGACATGGAAGTGTTAGAGAATTGTTGTCACAGTGCATACACAGCAGTATGAGCAGCTCACCTGCTTTCTATTTACAGCCTTTTAAAGAAGATAGAAAAAAAAGTAGTGCCTATTTTTTTTATCTGTCACCTCACAAAAATTTCAGTGTCTGTTTTAAAATGATACCATGGAATTGTAGATGTATCTTATAGCTGTTGGAATTATAAACCATTAAAGAGTGAAATACACAAGATTTGACAAATTTTATTTTGACGAGAAATTATTTCAAGGTTTTTCTGAAACTTGAAGCCACACAGCCTTCCTCAGTGGACAGACCAATAGTCCTTAAAATATTGTCTTTCCAGCTTGATTATAATATGTTTTTACCACGTGCCTACGTTGGAGTATTATGGCTCAGCCTGAAGCTGACATGTGTTAACAGTAAGGTAACAATCTGGTTTCATCCTGCAGTGTAATTTAAAATTCACTTGATAAATTCCAGATTCTATCGCGATGCAACCAATTTCAAACTGAAATTAGAATCACTCACCAGTGATAAAGTGAAATACAATAAAAACAAAGAAAGGAGCCACCCAGTGCCATGATATGTGTGTGGGGAGATACAAAAAGTTCAAAGTGTGTAAAATACAGAAGAAGTTTGGAGCTGTTGCTCCTACACCACAGTCACTCAGTTTAGTCAACAAAAATCATCACCAAGATACAACACCATAAAGCATGCTTAATGTTGTTGACCTAAATCCTAGAGTTCAGGTCCTGCACCCATATTGATACATGCCTGCTGCAATGCTCCTACATCTTCTCTAGAGTAATAAATGTTAATGGCACATCAAGGGGGCATTATGGAGTCATGGTACAGAGAGTCTTCATTTAGAGTCACGTGTGAGATGAATTAAAGGCCAACTGTTTTAGGTGCCCTGTCTGTTGACCTGTAATGGTCAATCCATTTTGATTAATTGGATTTTTCAACGAGCATCTAGTTATAATCATGTGCGTGCTCCAGAGGGAGGAGTGCAGGATGTTGGGATATCCCCAGTGAGGTGCTGCTTCACTGGCCCTTTTTGGCCTGGATCCTTTCAGGGAGCCCCTGAGAGCACTGAGGCCCTCACTCATTGAGGAGAAACAGCAGTTTGGGGTGAGATTACCACAAAAGATGGGTGGACCTTCTCTCTGGGGAGGTGGTGGTGGGGGTACCCACTGTGTACTCACCTTATTCAGATGATAAATTGTTTATCAGGCTGCTGGTGGTGTATGTTGATGCTGTAAATGTTCTAGTTCTCTTAATACTGTAATAATGGTAACATTAATGTTTATTTAAGATTAAAATTTAGATCATCCAGAATCCCAGTTCTGAATCTGGGAAGACTCCATTTGTAAAATCTGCTCAGGATAATGACACATTGAACCAGTTTAGAATTACTCTCAACACTGAGCCAGAATCCAGGTAGCTAACATTTTTATATGATGCCCTCAAAAATCCCTTATTTGAGGATGGAACCTCTCAACTTTATTTTTATCTCATACGAATTATTAACAAAGTTGCATAGTTTTGAGAGTGCACATAGACACAGGTAAGACTGCGGAATTATTAGATTATGCAGGTTTAGACTCTTCTAGAGAGAGGAGAGAGTGGTGATGGATTCAATTACTCCTTCTTTGTCTGCTCAACAAAGAACATAATTAGCACTAATGGTGATAGCAGCAGCCACAAACTCAGCACCTCCTCTCCCTCTCTCTCTCTCCCTCTCTCTCACACTCACCCATTTTCAAACGTTCACACAAGGTTTTGTACATAAAACTAACTAAACTAACACTCAGAGACCTACAATAAATTCTCAACAGTCATTAAATGCCTGTACCACAGTTCAACATGCAGCAACCAGGAGGAACAAAAGGGTCATTTGAAAAATGATTGGGTGAATATGTGGACAAATTAGCTTTCATCAATTCAATTTGCAAATGTTGCCTGTCCTCTTAGTGTAAGAGATTGCCTAAATGAATCTCTGTGATTAGAATCAGCAACCTAACTGATCCCAGTCACGCTCTTTCATTCAGCTTGTGAATAATCCTAGAAATGCTTCTGTGTCTGGGTAGCAATAGCAAACTCTTTTCATTGACTGGCATAATAGTCCTCCTGAAACCCGTTAATTACTGTGATGGTTAGATATGGATAGGGCACTATATGGATGGAATTGGAAGAGATGTGTGTAACCACCCCCGCTATTATTAATCCACATAATTTCCTCTTTCATTTCAAATTAATTGGAATAAAATGCTTGCTACATTAGCCTCATAATGAAAGGCAATAATCTACAAAAAATGTATAAGAGCAAAACCTTCTCTGCAGGTTCAAATTAATTAAATTCCTTTTTAGCCATATTTCATTAGAACGCTCTCATTTCAGTCTAGCCAATATCAGGCCCTTCGTCATTCAAGAGGCACTGATGAGAGAAAAAAAAGGTGAATTGTTGAGAGAACCCAACTGTCAGCGAATTTAGTTCCAAATTAATTATTTCAGCCTGATAACCCTTTTCATCTCTTTTGACTCACTTTATAGAAAGAGCCAATTAATTATGTCAAACATGCTCTCTCCTTTAGCTCCCCAGAGTGGGCAGGCAGGCTGATGGGGATGTTTACTGTAAGAGGATGGGATGATGGTAGGGTGGTGTGTGTGTGCGTGCGTATGTGTGTGTGTGTGTGTGGGGGGGTGTTAGGGAACAGCCCACCCCTAATCTCGATACACCTGTCAGGCATACAGCTCGTTATCTAGGCACTGAGGGCCCAGCCTGGTTTTGTCAGAAGCAGGGTTCTAACAACAATCCAGGGGAATGTGTTGAAGCCGCATAGTCAAATACACACACACACACACACACACACACACATACACACACACACACACAAATAACCTCTGAAACCCGCACACACTGTCCACTGTTAGACAATTCACTCAATTAGCCTACTGCAGTGAACCGCAGCCTTAATGAGCTGGGGAGTGTCGAGGGTCAGTGGATGTTATTTCTTATGAAAACTTACATCCATATTTTTATTGATGACCTTGCAATTATGTATTCTCATGATTTCGATCTTGCCCTAGTACAGTAGAAAACCATTTATACAAATCAGCCTGGTGATGAGGTGAATGCAGACTGACTGTGTTGTTGTGTGCAAAATGAAAGTTCTCTCTCATCTCTGAGACCTCATGTCTGTGTAAAGAGGGGTGTGCAGTTTGTTGAAACAAGTTTCATTCCCACAGACGTGGGATACGTGATACAATGAAAAATGTGATTTGACACATCAAAGTGTCTTTATAGGCTTGGAGAGCACTACCACATATGTGAAAAAGCTGTATAATGCTTTTTGTGCTTGAGGGAGCTGTGTACAGTCTGAATGTCTGTAAATGACGTCTGTTGTCAGGTGAGCCAGTCAGGTGACCGCGAGGAAGAGCCAGGATTGGTTAGGGAAGGAAGTCCACTCACCTGCTCCTCGCTCAGACATCGTGCTTGTCTCCATGTCCAGAGCTCCTTCACTTCACATCATGATCCCCAATCGTCTCTTCATCCTCTGCTCCTCCGGTACCGTGAGTACAGTTCCATCTCGCTTTACTATCGTCTAGTAGGCTGGTTTAAACATAACATCGTTTCCCAGTGGGATTCCGCTTTTATTGCTCAGGGTGTTACAACAGTAAATGCCGTGTGTCTTCTAACCCGTTGCTGTGCACTCTGCAACTGGGTCAATCCCACATGCTACAAGGGCATTTTGAATCCACACTTCTTCTGTGTTTCTACACACCTGACAGGAGTCCGACATCCGTTGAGTCAGCATGTGTTGGAGCAGAAGACTGCAGGTTTGTAGAGTAAAAGTCTGGGCTGTGGATTTATAAGGTGACTGACCTGACCACTGTGCTGCTGCTCCTCTCTCCCCTGGAATTAATTAAGGAGCCAGTATACTTGATCTAAGCTGTTTGATGGATGGTAAAAGTGCACTTAAAAACCCCTGCTCTCACCTTTATGTGGACAACAAATTCACACATTCAAATATGGCAATTTTTCTATAGTTAAATAAATATTGCACCTCTTCTTTCCCGTGACAGCAGGATTCTTTCCCAACAATTGGGACAATTGGGACAACAATTTTGCTCCTTCAGTCCTTGTGTAGCATGTGTGTGTGAAAGGCAGGTACAGTAAGTGCCGGCCTCTCACCTCTGAGCTGAGTGAGTGATGTGACGTGACACCAAAACGAGAGCATGACAACAAGGCTGTGTCCACAGGCTTCAGGAAGGCCACGTCCTGCCCGAGCTTGTGGCCTTGGCTATGACACCTGGAGCCTGAAGAATTCACAAATGACTGAGCTATCTGTTAGGAGGAGAAAGGAAGCCAGCGGCATCGCTGCTAGCAATGCACGACTGAAGAGTGAATTCTAAAAGCCTGTGGTTTAAACATAAGGTGGGTAATTCCTATCTGGCAAAAAAGGTGGGAATTCACACCCTCTCATCCTAGAGGCCCTTCCGGCATAGTTGATGTGGCTGACTGCACTTTGTCAGTCACTGAGAAAGGAATAAGGCTGCATCAGGAGAATACTTTCCACCACTCAGGAGACACAGAGGTGTGTCACCAGGTACTGACTCACATACTGTTTATGAATTTTCTTCTTCTTCAAAGCAGCATTTCATCCTCAGAGAAAATTGTTTTTGGAGCAATAGTACTGTCACCTGTTGAGTTTTACATGACTCCAGGTTACAGTAAATTGCAATACATTATTGAATTGATTTTACCTTAAAGTTCCTATCTGACATATTGAAAGACTGTGACATCACTACTAATATTATTATAAATCAATAGCTTAAGAGACTCAATTATTTCAATAACCAGAAAAGTTGTTAATAAGCCAGTGGATTCTCCACATCTAAACCCAACAAAAAGGGAGCACTCCTCCAACCCTGTAGCCAGAGGAAATGTCTTGGATGACCTTTGACCTTTTTCTTTTTTTTATTTTTTCAGAAGAAAACTATGTAAAACAATCTTTGTCAGGTGAGAGTCTGTAAACAGTGATAGATGTTTATAAAAGAGAGTTTGGGCCATAATCTATTTTAGGTCAAATCTACTGCACATAAAGTCTGAGGTCAGCCACATTTATTTTGTCTTCTAACGAAGTACAGCTAACCTGGACATTTGTCTCTGTCCTGTCTATGATTCTTGGCCTGTCTGCAGTTTTTTAGTGAGTTTGCTGCATTTTCAAATCTCAGCAATGGACATCATGTGTACAACGTTATATAACCCATCAGAGTTAATGATCTGAAACACATTCTTTTAACCTTTATAAAACAGCACTAAACACATTTTACTAGCCTTCGTCAGTAGAATTTGAGAGGCAGCTGTCCTGCAGCTCTGAAATGATGGCGCATAAAGGAGAGAGTGCAGGTGGTCCTGCAACACAGTGCACTTCATGTGAAATGCATGCTGACATCAAAGAGCTGAAAGGACTGCTGGGAGATCCTGTAGACAAGAGAACCAAGTGAGAATATATGGAAACTACAGCTGACCTACAGCTTCCAGCTGGTCAGGAGTGACACACACACATACACACACACACACACACACACACAGCAGGGATTCAGTTTTATGAAGAAACCTAAACAATCATGATCACACATTTTGCATGTGTGTGGAAGCAGTGGGCTGGAGTGTTATTTTCAAAGCTCAAATCTCTCTAGTAAGATGTGAGCCTGCAAGGCAGCACTGCTCCAGTGTCCACCAATGCTAAATTGATCACTTCTATTGATTTGCATTACCTCAGGACAAGTCAAACTTAACTGATAAATACAACTATACAAATACTGTATATACCCCAAGTGTTTCCCTCCCTGAGATGATAATTAGAGGCTGCTACGCTTCATCCAAGACCATATCTACTTTCAAAAGTCTTGTGTTGTTGATTTAGCAGATTTTGTCAGTCCAGCCTTGATTTGATGCAGAGGGAGCCAAATGATTGAAATGGTCAGTTACCATAAAATTTACAAGGCAGGTTAACTGTAAACATTTGTGATTCAAGGGCCGGGAGACTTACTGAAATTTGAAATTCAGTAAAACCAAATTTAAAAAAAAATTAAGTTATGCACATTGCTAAAATTGACATTATTGTTATGTGAGTGTTTGTAAAACTTGCTGTTATTCATGTAGAAAATCCATTAACACAGCTCCCTCAGGCAGACATTCTTCTGTTTCTTTAAGGGCAAACCCAGTGATCAAAGGTCACTAAAGTTTATGACCTTTTGTTTTGGCATCAACCAAATCCTTGATCCTTGCACAGCTCTTCCTCACCCAGTCTGATTACAGTTCAATAATAGTTGAATACAGTCAAAGCTTCCATTTAGCATAAATTATTTGGACTCTGATACAAAATTACGAACCACAACAGCTAATTATTTTGCTAGTCATGGCCAAGGTGAAAGGTAATGACACTCACTGGCCACAATTTGGGCTACATTATCTTAAACAGTCTGAACAGTCTGAAAGGTATTTTTAGATGAGCCTGTGAACATGTCAAAATGAAATGATAGCAAAAACTTATAATACAGTGTTTTAACATGTAAAAGATTCTAAAAATCCATGAAAGTTTATAAGAAACTGTCAAAATCAGTCTTGCAGCAAGCAGTGTGCTTATGTTTGTGGCCATGTGTAGGTGTGTGCACGTGTGTGTCTGAGTGCATGTGAGATAGCTTTTCGGCTGAGTAGAAGTAATTCTCTTTGATTCGTTCCCAGTCACACATCCAAATGAGTTTAGATGAGAAACCCAGCAGGGGGGTATGATGGCCTCCTAAAATCCAAGGCCCCTTTTCTCTGCATGGATTTGCAACCTCTCCTTGCATGTGCAATGAATTTATTCATTGTAGATGTGGAAGTTGATAATCACAAAAACACTTGACTGTAAACTGGAGTCAAAACAAAGGGAAGTGCCCGCAGGGTAATTTTTAGATTTGTCATGCTGCAGTGTCTTCAGTTTGGTGGCTCATCAGATCTGAATGAGTCTGCATCTGGGTTTTTGCTACTTCCAAAACCAGCTTCTCAGGTAGATGCTGTCCTCTTCTGTGACCTTGAAATTTCTTTAACACAATGTTTCTTTTCTGTGAGACACTCCATCCAGTAGATGTACATATCGCACAAATACTACATTAAAGATGCACTGACCTATGCTGTATTTACACATAAAAAAGGATCAGTTGACTTTATGTAATAAGGAGATTTCACTTATAGACAAATCTTAGATAATCAGCAATCCCCTGATAATATTATAATGCTGATATAGTATGAGTTTGAAGCAGTCACAAAAACAGTGACAGTGAGAGAGAAGACAGGTGAGCGCATCTGGCACTATTTTGCCAAAGAGTTGCTCCTTCTCTATGTTCTTTATTCCAGCTACATTTACAGTTCCCTCACTCACTGAAAATGTATGTGTTGCTCGTGTTGCTGCACCAGCAGAGCAGTGACAGGAGGTAAGCAGCAGAGGAGCTGGGTGCAGGTGGACATTATAAAGGGAGTGAGTGTTGTGGCTCTGTGACCTGCCCTTTGCCCATCTCCTACTTCCCAGAGAGCTTTGGTGTCTAGACTGCTGAGAAAATACTGGAATGACCGCACCCTGACAAACACACAGGGTCAAATTTACATTACAAACTCACGAAAAGAGCTGTCTGTGGTGACCTGGCTGGTTGAGTTGGTCCTGTAGAGAAATTTCAAAGGTGCACAGAGGATGTATAATATGTAAAATTGACGAACTGCAGACCAGAGTCCAGAATCCATTCTTGGTTGGGTTTAGGCAAGAAATGAACTTTGATTAGAGAAAGATGATTTTTTTTTTTTGTTTAATAAAGATGTGAGTGAAGTGACTCTTACTTTTTTCTCTATTAAGCCACAATCTTTCCCTGATCTTAATCCAGTGCTGTGAGTGTCTGAACCCAACCAGAAAAAACTTTAATAGCACAAGGCTGAATGTTCTGTGACTACAGGACTGGATAGTAAATATTAGATAAAAGAAAATGGGATATTTCAGCAGATAAAATCCATTGCCTGTGTGCTTTTCATTAATCTGTTCTTTATCAGGGTATTTATGACTTCCCACTCATGTTAATAAAATGCAAAGCAGTTGCAATTAGATTCCTAAAAACACAATTGGGGTTGCAGTTTAGTTGTGTGGAAACACAATTTTAATAACTTAGGCTAATTTAGTTTGTTTAAACTTGGAATGATGGATACTTCTGCTACATTTGAGCTACTTAGAGCTGCCAACTAAACATCAGTATTTAGAATCATTAGGTAAAGAACCCCTGACCAGCTAATATAAACTATTCTTCTCTTTGTTTTTTATTTTTGCAAAAGGCAAAACAAGAGTGACATTTCTCTAAATGACCAAACTACACACTTAAGTATAATGCAAACAGGGAGGGCAAAGCAGGGTCAACACAGCTGCTCTGATTCTTTCAACTCCAGTGCTGAAAGCTAGTGAGGTCAGATGAAGTCTGATTCTCTACCGTTCAGTGTGATCAGCGCTTTAACTGATAAGGCTGTCAGGAGCTAGGTATTGTAGGTGTGTCCTTCCACATTGCACTGGAATGTCAGTAAGAATTGTGTTTGGAGTCCCCTTTTTTATTTCTTTCACTATGCAGAAACTGATAGTCAAGCATCTTCTCAGATCCCACAGTGGCTTACAGTGTGATAACATATTTACGTTTAGGACATATAGCATATAATAGAAAATATGGATATAAAATACCCATCATATACATAGTACTCACTCTCAGTCTGTTGTTAACATCACATCCATCTGGTTGCACATAGATGACTTACAGAAATGTCCTTTCTGTCACTGCTAAAGTAAAATTCCCAGCTGAACACTGTGGACAGATTGAAAGTGAAAGTATGAGAAAATACTAAGGAAAGGTTCATGAACCTATTCACTTATTCAGCCAGCTCTCTTCTACAAATTTCACTACTGTCAAAGGTATCTATTGTAAGTTAACCTGGTAATATACACACGTGGACAAAATTGTTGGTACCCTTCGGTCAATGAAAGAAAAACTCACAATGGTCACAGAAATAACTTT
>JAUBNQ010000013.1:17520149-17537523 GCA_032353495.1 Ctenopoma kingsleyae
TGTGTCCACTAATTAGCATCACAGGTGTCTACAATCTTGTAATCAGTCAGTGGGCCTGTATGTGTATGGAGATACAGTGGTTCCTTTTCTCTGTCTCTGCATAAAATGACCTAAAACAATATTTCAGGTATTTTAGTCAATGTAATGATAATCAGTGATTCTGGGATGTCCTCTCTTGTTAAATGAAGATAAACCTGTGTCTTCACTATGACTGTCTGATTTTGACATGACACGTTGGAAGAAGAGTGTCATGGCTTAAACAAAGGTTTCTGAAAACCTCACAAGAAGCATTGTTGATACTCATCTGGCTGGAAAGGGTTACAGAAGAGTTTAGACTCTTAACTAGGAAATTAAAGGACTCCCTTGCAGTGGCTAATATCAGTGTTCATAAGTTCAACATCAGGAGAACACTGAACACTCTCCAAAAAGAACATTGCTGCTCATCTGCAGTTTCCTCAATACATAACATATGTGGATAAACCAGAAGCTAATGGAAGAATGTTCTCTGGACGGATGAAACCAAAGTAGAACTTTCTGGCATAAGACGAAGTACTAATTTTAAGAAACTTATCCCATCTTTGAATCATGCTGGTGAGAGTGTCACGATTTGCCTGCTTTGCTGACTTTGGACCAGGACAATGTGCTCAACAGAAAATGGATCATGCACAAAGACAACCTAAAACACACAAATCGTTCTGTCAAGGAAGGGTTCATGCAGAAGAAATGCAATGTTTATTTGATAAATTGTAACTGAAAATGTTGTTGTTAGTTATTGCCACACCAGTTACTGAAGGTATGGCTTCACATCCTTTGGCACACAGATGATTGAATGATTTTCCACAATAAATATGTTTTTATATCTGAATTGTTGAGTTCCCATTATCTAGTTTTTGGTTCTGGATTAATTGTGCAGTTATGATTTTTTTTTACAGGTGGTGGAAACAAACTTTGTACAGAATGAGTATCTGTTATGTTCATGCAATTTAAACATTGAATTAAACTTAAACTACACCCTGGCATCAAACTTGATGGTGCATGGCAACAGGTTGTCCACATATTGTGGACCAGCTTGCGCAGGTGCCTCAGAAGTCAGAGAGGGTCAAGAGTGTGAAGCAGAAAGGTGAGAGGTCACATAGTCTGTTTTAAACAGCCTGCTCTTCCCTACACTCCCTCACCTCCTTCCACTGCCACCTGTCTTGCCTGTGGGAGGTTTGCATAGTGTCCTGATCGGGGTCAGGAGGAATGGTCAGCAGCTTTTTCAGGATGGTGGGAGGCTATGTGTGGAATGTGTAGAGTGTGTGAAGGTGTATATGTGTGTAAGGGCAGAGCCAGCTTCGCCATCATGCTCAAAATGGCTAAAAAGACATCAGAAACTGCCAGAAAGAAATTCAAAACAACTTGTGGGGAGGTTTGACTACAAAGATATCACAACATTTGCATTGTTAAAAAAAGGCAAGGAAGTAATTTTGTTTGTGGCTGGACTGGGCAATGTTTGCACTAACATGGTTTATCATATATAGGAAAGCACAATGGTATAAAAAACACATATACACTCGCATGTGCACATGCACATACACACCCAGTGTGTATATTGTGGGTGCCATGTATTACTATGGCAGGAATGTGTGTTCTGCCCTTCCTTAAATTAGGCACTTATCTCTGATTTTTTTTGTAGCCTGCCTTCATTCTTCTCTTGACATACACACCTGTCAACAAGACAAAATTTCTGGATTGTAGATTGTCATTTTTTGTGTACACATTGAAATGTGAAAAGTGAGAGTGTTTTCATGCACAACTCTGGACATTATTAAAATGGATTCTTTTAATATGTTCCATCAAGATTCCAAGTCAACTGTTTGCAAGGGTGTTTACAAATGGTATCAAATATAAAGAATCATTCATGACAGTAGAATATAATGAAGAAAATACACAAAAATGAGTCTCAGAATGGCTCTTGAGTTTTTGGCAGATTAATATTATGTGGAAGGCTCTGAAGCCAACAAAATATGTATAATTTTTAATATCACATTAAACTCAAATTGATGTTTTACAAATAACCGAAATGAAGAATTTGCAGATATTTTTATTTAAGTTCTAAAATCACCAGATTTATAGAAAACTAAAAGTAATAGATCCAGATGTCACTACGACTTTTGTTCTACAGGAAGAGTGTGAAGTCCAAATTCTGTTCACACTGAGCCTCATTCATTGTAACATTTAGGCTTTTTCCATTGCAGGAACGTAATGACCTATCCTGCAGCTTCCAGTGACCTGATCTTCTGAGAACCCTTTTGGTTTCTGCATAACAATGCAGCAAAGCACTATACTGAAATATTCAGAATTCAAATATATTGGAAAGTCATATCCATATATTGGAAAACACTTTGCTGCAGTGCTTGGTTACAGATGTGGTCTATTATTAACATCACCAACTGTTATAAATCATCTCCCCTAGAGTACCTGAAACTTGGATTAGTATCACTTCCTGAGCAGTTCCAACATTTAGTTCCAAGAAGCCAAGAAAAACTGAACATGCGACAATGGCTCCAATTAGTTTAGTTAAATTGTGTGGACATGCCTAATTTAATGTATACTGTACATTACCTCACTTACCTTGTTTACTCATATAACTACAGTTGTAGTTAAAAAATAAAACTATAATGAAGTTTATGTGATATTTCTGCTTCAACAACATTTCCCACAAACCTGTGGGCTTTGCAGATAAACATCACCAGGTCATCAGAACATATGCTGGGTGAGTGATGGTGACTAATGCAACAGGAGTGGCAACAGTAACTGGACATGTTCTAGTTTCCAGCATAGCATTAGAGCTAGAGGCCTCTGTCGAGCCCTGTGACAGTTTGTATTCAGTATACCTGAATGATACTGTAGATTCTACAACTGCCATTTGTACAGCTTCACTATGCAAGATCCTGAAGAAAGAATACATGTGTTGTAGCAGCTTGAATCACATATCTGGGCTCCAGCATGGAATATGCTTTAAAATTTCACACAAATACTAATGGAAATTCTTACCCATTAGCACATTTCTGCCTCATCTATTATTTGATCATTGTAAATTAAATTACAAAAAATGTACAAATCAGGGCAACTGACGAAGAAACAAACCTGGTATCAACATTTGTTTTCACACACACTCTCTTTGTGGCTTTACCTACAGAACCTTGCTTAATTAAACTGTGACTATTGCCAGTGAAATCATAGATACACACCACCCGATGTTCAGTGAGCTGAATCTCTGGGCCCAAAAGTAAAAGTAGCAGGAATTAGTTTTTCCTATCAGCCACTGCACTCTACACACATGTGCTACTGGGGTGCAGGTACCAGATCATTGCCCTCTAGGGCTCAACCTAGTCTTGCACATCAAACTTCACAGCAGCACTCAGTGGTTGTGTATTGAAAGTATTGTGCTGTATTGCATTTTGAGCAGTTATGTTAACATTTTATAAGCACTGCAGGACAGTGCATCACAAAATGATTGTCTGTATATTGTATCGGTGAATCATTCCCGCAGCATACACATGAGCCAGTCAAAACAGAGAAGCAGCTCATATTGCCTGTAGATTATTTTCACACATCAGGAGTACTGAAGGGCTTCTCTGCAGCGCAGCAACTACAAATAGACCTGTTCATTTTCCCATTGTCACCTCAGCAACCTCTTTCCCTGCTCAGTGCCTATCATCACAAGTGAGCCCAACAATATTTAGAGTGACAACAATCACACTGGAGAGTTACAGTATGTTCAGTATTGCTGTGACCCAATAGAAGCTATGTAGTAGTGTCTCAGTCATGCTAACAATGGCTACTGTTATATAGAGCTGTGTACAAAGCACATGATTACAATGTCATTTTTACAATTTGATGTCACCACTTTTACTTAAAGCTACATTATGCAATTTTTGGGACTCAAGCTAGCAGCAGCATGACATGCAACCCACTGCACCATGCTCAGCCCTTCTTTACTTTACTTTATTATAATTGGCAAGAAGACACCAGCAATTACCATTCGGTTTCCGTAAATTTTGAGTTACTAAAAACTAAGAGCCCTGATAAGGCCTAACTTGTCAAGATAAAGAACATTGTTAAGTGCTAGACAATTTTTGTGAATGTGTGTGTGTGTGTGCATGTTAGACTCATTTGAAATACTTTTTAAACGAGTGAGTTTTCAAATGTTTGGTGGTGGTGATAGTCTCAGCTAGTTGATTCACTTCTTCTCCCTGCTCTACTCAGCCCTACAGGTCTTACTCTTTTAAATGATAAATAAAATTGTCACACCAGTCAAGCAGATTTGTTAGAAGAATGAGCCTTGTGCAAAAACCTATGAGCTTTTAGATGAAAAATATTTCTGATCTCTGCACTTTAATGAGATTTCTCTAAATTCATGAATGAATTTAAGAAAATCTGCACAAATTGTAATCTCAGCTTATTCCAGTCCTTTTTTTTCTCAATATACAGAACTATTATTAATGTGTGAAGGCAAAATCATTATGGATGCACACTACACATGTGGATGCATCTATTCATACCACATTTGGGTCTGTGTACATGAACACATTCTGCACATGATGGCAATAAGAAGATTTGTTATATTGGTCTGAACAACGTGAAAATGTGAAATAAATGGAACAGTATGGAACTGCTCCACAAGAACAGTGTCAAGAATGTTCAATTCAGTTACAAAGTAGTTCAAAGCTTTGGTGCATGAAACATGAAACACAATTCCAGTTTAATTGTGTGGCACATTCACATTTGGTGCACTCACGGCTTTATTTTAACATTTCCATCACAGGCTGAGGTCTTTTGTACGTATATGCTATGTAGATGCTATTTTAGAAGAAAAAGAAAATCATTAAAAGTAAAATTTAGATAAATTAGTTTCTAACAGTCCAGTCTGTAGTAAGATAAAAGTCAAACCTGCTATCTCTCTCAAAGAGACTATCAAGCTAAATATTAGGTCACACTAATTTCTGACATCAGTGAGTGCAAGAAAAGAGACTGCTTAGTATTGTTGTTGGAAACATCCTTTCTCCTGGTGGAAACAGCTGCAAATTGCTTTTAGTCCTACCTTTAAGAGCTCAGCTCGGTTGACAACCTCAGTAACATGAGCAGATGGTGATGATGAACCTGCATCTGTTTCCCGCTCTGAATACAATGCTGCTTCATTTCCCAACAAGCCAACTATTTAATAGTGGCTGTCTACATTAGAAACTAATGTTAAATCTTTCTGAAAAGCTTCTCACAAACAGTGAGTCAACTACTTCAACCATCCAAATAAAAAGTTTAGTAAATAAAAAAACCTCATAGAATTGAGAGTGAAAATGTCAGTTAACATTACCAGAGTGAGACTGTTAATCGCTAATTTCTAATTTAGTGTCAAGTGAAAATGACTGGATGTTGGCTTCTGGGTAAAGCTTCTCATCTAGTAAATACTACTCAACATAAAATATCTTACTATAAGAGAACTGAAGAAGAACATGATTCAGCTGGAATCAGAAAGCAGCTACCCAGCAGGTTCAGTTAGAATTGTGTGTTATAAAGGTCTTCATGCATAGCATAGCATTTGAACAACAGAGGATCTGACACCGCAGAAAAGAAATGCATGGTACTTGAAGTGAGGGAGTGATAAACCAAAAGGCTCCTGGGGTATCAGGGAGCTCATGATTGTGAACCAGGGACAGGAGGTACTGAGGAGTGCAGAGGATGCTGGGAAACTGAGTCCAAGTAGCAGAGAACAGGGAAAAAAAAGAGAAAACAACAAACAAAACCATAAACCATGACAATTAGATTATTTAACTAGCAGCCACGGTGGAAAACAGCAGCAACGAATGGATAGTCAATGAAAAACTAAAGCAATTTGAATATGTTTCAAGGGTATACAAATCAATGTATACAAATAATTGAAATCGCTCTTCCCACCTGGAGTACAATAAAACATTTTGTAGGTGATAAAAGAAAAACCTGTTTAATATCTGTGAATCAAGTTCATTAAATAGCAAACATTCTGTAGACAACTGATTCTCTTAAAATCTCTCTTAAAAACTCAACTTCAGATCCCTTGTCAGAACAAGGCTCCAGTGAGTTGTGACATTCTCATTCTCTCTGGTCCATTTGGGTCCACTCAGGTATTGGACGTGCACACAGACCTGACCTGAGACTCATGGCAGTAAAAATAAACCTGACTGAGCAGAACTTGGGTCTCTGTTCCTCACATTGAGTGGACCCATGAAGTCCTCTAGTGTGCTCATGTGTAATGAGAGTGTGTACGTATTGTGTACAGTGTGTGTTAAGGTTTTATATGATAATTTGTATTCCAGTGGCAGGAAGTTTCAGCTCAACTCAAGTTGACTACACATTCTTGTTATTGCCAGTTGCTTGTCTCAGTGACTAGACCTAAATAAACAATGTGCTACAGCTATGAATGCAAAACATAACTGATTAACAGTCCTCATAAATAACTTATTAATTTGCTTTCAGGCAAATTGCTTTCAATACAATTTATAAGAAGTGTCTCTCAAATATTTATAAGCCAGGGTAAGTGGGCAATTTGTGCCTGACTAATGACAAGAGCATTCCCTCTAATTACACAAGTTGAAATGGGATTAGACAGTTTTTATTTCTTAAAGGCCACTGACTGGCATAACCACCAGCATCAGGCGCTGACAGGAGTGGAAGCTGCCATTACACGCTGCACCAATAAAAGTGTGTCGTTTAATTAAGGCCAACGTTTCCTCTCATAATAAAGCAGAGCGTTTAAAGACTGTGGCTGACGTATCAAGAGATTTGTACTTACACCCCCAAACGTAATTAATAAGACAACAATATCGCACAGTGCCCATGGTTCCAGATTCAAATGGCAGTGTTGGCAAGCACACAAAGCTGCTAATAAACAATATGGAAATTGGATTCCCTGATGACCTCTGAAGGGTTTGAGAAGTAACACACACACGTGCAAAATCTGGGCAGTGGTTATGAATACAGACCACTTCAACCTTGTAAAAGTGAAAGAGCTCAAAACCCTTGTTGGTAGTTCAACACTGATTTTAGTCTCCTAGCAGTGGGGTGTGGCTCAGAATCAGAGATAGGCTACAGTATTCCCCTCCACCCCCCAGGTCCAGCCCATACAACCAAGACAGAAGGTTATTGCTGATATGGTGAGGCTTTGAGGGCCATTATCAGACAGCTCAAACAATTAAGGTTGTCAATAATAAGAGAATAAGAGGGGTCTTTTGTGGACAGCCTTTTGTGGTTGAGGCCCCTCTGGCATGAAAAGACCTAGACACACTGTTGGACCTCCCCCTCACTGGTGTGTCGATGTAGTCATTATCTAGTGATAAGCACAGGGAGGAGGTTCTCACAGTACAGGATCCAGGATGATGAAAAAAACTGACAGTGTGAGCTGTTAATGGTGTTCTTACATTAAGACAGAGTTCTACTCCAGATCAAACTAAATTTCTTGCTATGACAGTGAAAAGAATTCAGCCTACTGTCATCATCTGATTCATTTTTCCCACTGTGATTGACACCTGCATCCGCCAGGCCTTGGAGAGCAGCCAGTCGTTCTCTTGTGTTGTGGCTCTGCATGGGCGATCACGGGGGTCCCGCCCTCGCACCCTGGCTGCCGGGCCCCAACAGGGAATCGCTTGGCCCCTGACGACACGTTTAGGAAGTAACGTTGGCTGGTAATTGTCCTGTGTCAGCGGGGAAGCTGGAGGGACACAGGGACAAGACAAAGGGAGGAGAGGATGTGGGTGAGGGACGAGGCCTCTGAGCCTTTCATGGGAGAAGAGCAGTCTAGACATCAATGCTTCACATGAGAGCCTGAGCTGCTTTTAATATGACTTTGAAAAACTCTTGTTCCCCCTGTTAGGATGGGAAAAAGCAGACTGGTTAGTGTTTCAGGGAAGATGGGGAGCTTATTTTCAGTGTTCCAGTGCAGAACTAGAACTTGACCTTGCTGATACAACTTGATGTCTGAGATCTGAGGACAATAGTACATATCAAGGTTTCCATGTTACAGCACTCATGTCTTTTCACATCCTCTACTAGTTCCCTCTACACCACTGATTGATTATTAATTCTGTACATTTGTGTATCTTGAAAACTGTAGATTTATAATCTATTTCTATTTAACTCCATTATAGATTTCATTATTTATTAGAATATTACTAGAAGCACGTTTTCATATTTGCTATTTTCATAACATGCACAGTCTCATGAACATCCGCACTAACAACTATCTACAAAAATTGGACATTATTAAGAAATGTATGTACTATTGAACACTGAAATAAAAAAAATTTACAATCCAATTACAAGTCAAATTCATATGCTGTATGTGTGTGTGTGTGTGTGTGTGTGTGCAGCAGAGCAGGTGGGGGGGTGGGGAGAGTGTAATGGATCAGGAATCTATTTTGAACAGGTACTTACTGGTACTTTAAAAAACCTTTGACCCCCCATCAGGTCATATATGCCTAAACAACTGTGCTGTCCTGCCACCCACAGTGACCAGCTTCTGGGATGCTGGGGGTTTCACAAAACACACTGCACTGTACACATTTACCCTTCACTCACACCACATAATGGCAAACTCTGGTATAATGACATAACAAATGTTTTTGTGCTTTATGTGCTTTATAAGCCAATTATTATTTCTATTTTTTGAACATGAAATTCCTTGTGGAGCACCACAGGGCTCAGTGTCTGGCTCATTGTTATACGGTACACAATTACTTGATCAGAATGTCTTTTATAAACACTTCCCTGTGGAAACTCTTATTTCATCATGCACACGCATTACAGCACTGTTGAGCACCCCACTGTAAACCTCTGACATACAGTATGTAGGCACTTTGTCAACTGCTGTTATTTTTAAATGTACTATACAAATAAAAGTTGATTTGATAAATGTATAGGAAGTAGGCTTGTTATCGACAACTAATAAAGGAACACACTGACACACATTTACAAAGGACGAGCTAAGGTGGCACAGAGCTATGGAGCGTGGAGAGTGCCACTATACAATAAATATAACAAGCATTAAATAAATATTTTAATGTCATTAAATTATTAAATACTGAAATGAATTCACACATACTTTAATAAATATATAATTTATTAAATAAATAAGTAACCAAATATATTCATTTAATTAAAAAAAGAAATATATTTATTTCACTATTTATTTCATTAATTCATGGTCTGTGTTGCACACATAATTTATTAAATATATAATTTATCAAATATACAATACCAGTCAAAGTTTGGACACACATAGGCTTTACCATTTTTCCATCAAAAGATGCATGTCTTTAACTGTGTTACCATCATTGCAAAATGGTTTTATAATGATAAAATAATCTCTTAATTTAATAAACATCCATTAGCAAACATAATGTGCTATTGGACGACAATACTAATGTTTGATGATTATAGGCCTCTGTATGTTTATGTAAATATTCCTTTAAAACAGTTCCTCCAGGAAGTTGCAATGCTGCAAACACAAGTTCAGCCAGTCAGTTGAGTTAAATTTATTCTCAATAAATGAATAATGAAGATGCAACCATCTAAAAACATCAAACATGCACTGCAACTTTTGGAAAACCTGTCACTGACAGACTGTTACTGAAGTAATTAATTAATTAATTAATTAATTAATTATTAATTAATTAAGTGAAATAATTATATATGCTTTTTTTTAAATTAATTTAATTTAATGTCTCATTAAATATTTCATAATTTAATGAGACATTTAAATATTTATTTAATGCTTGTTATATTTATTGTATTGTGGCACTTTCCACACTCCATACAGACCACCTACATTTAGCTCAGCAGCAACAGTTTTGAGGTGACAGTTAATTCTCTTTACACTGAATGCAGATTCCCAGCATTGCTTGCTAATTCATCCAAGTCCACATGTCAGCCAAGGAGTGTGTGCCGGTCTTCTGTTTGCTCAGCCATGGTGCTATGCTCACTGTTAGCGTCTAGTATAGTTCTCTATCTACTAAACAAATGTGCAATGTGCAGTTGTTACCCCTGGAAACTTAAAACCATTCTTCACACATACCTGTTTCGTTTCACTTCCAGTTTCTTCCAGACATAGAGGGACAGATTAACTAAGCATTTCTGACCTTATGTTTAACTCAAGTACACATCAAAATGTGAAAAAGGAGGAGACAGAAATTGAACCACTGACCTTGTGGTTGGCAGGTGGCCCACTCGATCACCTGATGTACAGCTTCACCAGTGAGACATGAACACAGGTGTGCCAGTTAGCTACACCTAAAGCTGTCTTACACTTTCAGAATGCTGGTTGGCAGTCCCACTTGCTGACTGTTTAATTAGCTCCTTTCTTTTGGCAGCAGTATCTAGATCCCTTTAATATCTTATTAAAGTACTAGTATTATTATTGAGTATATTATTATTGTACTTGGCCAAGTGGAGCAGCAGCTACTCATGATGCTGCAATAGATAGTCATTTCAAGAAAACATGTAATATGATGTGATGACAAAATTACAAGAATGTTTTGCATATGTTTGTGTCCAGGTGCAGAAATAATGGAGATAAACTAGCTTGAATTATTGTAAACAGCTACAGCAAGTGTAACTGTATCAGTAAGGTACCAGACTCCCTTCTTTTATTTTTAGACACTGTTTTCCTATGTAATATACTTTAGTCAGAACTACAGTATTGCCATGAGTGACAACTAGTTTTCTGATTCATTTATATGTGTTCATTTTTGTTTTATTTCATTTCATGGTTTTATTTTCAAGCTTCTTCATGTCCTGAGTAACTCATAACTACAGCCATTACAATATGCAGAGCCAGTAAAAAGTACATTTACGGTACATTTACATATTTTGTGTGAAAGAGCAAAAAATTAATATAAATTAGAAATATTGTATGGCCCAGTTTTGTTTTACTTATATGCAGAATTAATGAAAATGTTTGTATTTGTCTTTAGCCACTGAAATCTGGATCTAAATATGTAGAACAGTAAAATATGTCATATAATGAAAACTGTAATGCAGACTTTGTGGTTTTTTCCCAAATGTAGACGGTCAGTTATTAGGATTTCTTGTTTCCCTTTTTATGGTTTTCTATCTCAGCATGGAGCACAGAAATAAGATTTGGTGTGCACTTGTTGGCGAGATTGTGGTGGGTGGGGGGAGAGGTCTGAACTAGGATGAGGCACAGACGGGTGCTCGTCCTCATTTGAATGTGAAAGGCTTCTTTAAGTCTTTAGGTACCCTATCTCCTCCGGAGCAGCAT
Organism: Ctenopoma kingsleyae; assembly: GCA_032353495.1. Taxonomy (NCBI): domain Eukaryota; kingdom Metazoa; phylum Chordata; class Actinopteri; order Anabantiformes; family Anabantidae; genus Ctenopoma; species Ctenopoma kingsleyae. Next base: position 17,531,443 of record JAUBNQ010000013.1, read on the forward strand.
GTTTTCAATCTGTCCTGCCTGGCTCTATGACCCTTCTGATGTGGGACAGGTCAGGAGTTCAGCCTGGGACAACGCCCCCTATCACTTCTGATGTCACTCAGATGCTGTCACATTACCCTCTCAGCCATGAGGGTAACGGCACCCTTAACAATAATCTAATTAGGTATCAATGAGGTCCGTAGCCCTGTACGTAATTGGCTTTTTATGGGCAGGGGAGTAGGGGGAGGTGGGGGGCGGTGGGCATACAGCTGTTGGCAGTAAATGAGACATGATACATCCTCATAAATGTTTAGCATGTGCCACAGACATACGTGACCCACGTACACACTAGCAAACACCAGGATATTTACAATATTATAATATGTAGATGTACAGTCAATTGATTGGAATTCACACTATTATATCTATTGTGAACCTTGGGCCTTAGAAATATCTTGAAAAAGTCTAAAAAAAATCAGCCAATCAAACTAGTTCCCACTTCTTTAAATCTGCTGCTACATGAGCACACACAGGAGTATATGCTAGTATATCTTTATATAATACCTATTAAATATAGTATGAAGAAACCTGGTGTACACTTACAGACCTGTGAGATGGTCTCAGGTTATCTAGCTATGAATGCAATATTTCAGTTTTAATATAATATAAATGTGTTATACAACTCTCACATCAAACATCAACTTCTCATTGGACATTTGTGCTTTGAATATAAGCCAATAAATGTTACCGCCACAGGCAAGTTCACCTTTGGATTTTGTCTCTTTCTGTTCAAGTAATGTAAAATAAAATATATGTGAAATGAGGATAAATGAAAAGAATGCTGACAAGAGAAAACTCCACATACATTAAAAACCTCATATAAACATGGCTGTATGAACACATCCTGTTACAATGGAAGTGTCTGTAGTTGTGGTTGAGGAGATGACGGGGGTGGCACATGTGTGCGTGTGTGTGCGTGTGAGTGTGTGTATAACCTATATTCAATTAGCTTCCACTACCAGACAGGTCATCTACTCTCTCTCTCTTGTCCACTTCTTCCTTGCTATCGCCTCCGGCTCCTCAGAGCTAGCAGCATTCTTTCTCTGAGCTGGCCACAACTCCGACGCGCTACATTAGCTCTACGCCAAAAGAGCAAGGCACGCTAATGAGACACGGGCGTGGACTCTACAGCTCGTTCATCATCCTGCTCCCTCCAATCCCAACGCCCTTTTATCAGGCCCCGCTTGGGCTCCGTGTCATCTCCTCTGACATTAATCAGCTGTCTGGCGAGGCGGGGGCCCTGATAATGCCCTATTAACTACTGAGCTCTGGAATCATTACAGGCCAATGAAAAGGCCAAGGATTACACTCCCACAACCGCCCTCCCACCCCACGCCTGACCAGTAGGCGGAAATTAGCAAGCTGGTGCAATTGCTTAGGCTCAGGAAGGAGTTTGTTTGGCTTCTTTACCCTCCCTCCTTCCTTCTAACCTCCTCTGTGTGCTAGATTAATACATTTCAAATATTCCTCCAGCTACAAATTTTAGTCTAACGGTGTCTAGTCTTCAGAAAACAGCTGAAGTGCGTCTGTAAATCAGAGTTAAGGAACAAAAGGTAGCACAGAAACCACGCACATTCCAGCCACACTTCCCCCAAAACATATGTGCATGGACATGGCCTGTGTGTGTCTGTTGGCTCATGGCAGGGTGAAGATGATTTTAAGGGAAACCTGTGCTCCTATAATGTCTCAGTTTCACCCATACATCCTCCCATTTCCATATCCAGTTGGACACCTCCCATCCATCTTTCAGCTCTGTTCCATAACTCATTGATTATCACCACTGGGATCTCCACAGTGATCAATGGTTATGAATGTCATCAGAGAGCAAGTTACAAAGTGCCAGAACCCCTCAGTAGTAATTCACAGGTATGGATCATAATCATAATTATGAGATATGCTTTCACTTCCCTTGCTGATTATCTGTCTGCATGCATGAGCAAGCTGGCATTAGAGGTACCAAAACATCCATCATGTGCAGACATAGTCAGATTAGTAGGGCTAGCCTTGTGATAGATAGCCACTGAAAGGGTAATGATTTGCTCCTTTAGTGTCTGTGGAGCCAGGCCTGCTGGTGTTACACATTGCCCTCCACTAGCCATGCAAAGTGGAGAAGATGAGGGCCCATTTGTATTCATTAGAGCAGTTTCTATCCTCTGTATCTGTTCCCATCTCTCTCTCTCTGCTTCCCACACAAAATGTGCACAGCCTCAGCAAGCAAGAAATCAATTCTGAATCAAAACATTTGTACAAGGTGACACAGAACACAGAGCCACAAAACATGGCCAAGTGAAGTGCAGGTGCTCTCTTTCTGTCAACTTGCCATCTGTGCTGAAATGCACCCTGTATGGATGTATGTATAGACCTGCACAGACTAGATCACCGCTCTCACTATGAATCCTGTGGAGCTGACAGGTCTGCTTGTCCTGCCAGCCGATAGCATCTTCTTGCCTGCTCACACAAATTATATCAAAGACACACTGAGGTGAGCTTTTTTTTTACCTAAACACAAGGAATTGAGTTGGAGGCCTCTAGTTTTGTTGTGGTAACGCGATGGAAATGGACAATAATGTCACATGTTTACAGAGGAAAAAGATGAACATCAAATAAATCAGTCAGGTTTGATAAAGATTTGGCCAAAGGCTACAAGCAGAAGACAGAAAGCATAACATAATATCCTTTTACACAGTACATGGACTTTTACTGTCTGCCTGGTGAACTAGTTGTTTTCTTGCTGACTGTTTAAAGTCACCAAGCGCTTGCTCATTTATGTCTTCAAGCAATTCCAAATGGGGCTTAAGCAAATTACATTTTCTTGGCAATAATCTCAGGCAGGTTTGTCTCATGCGGGATCTTTGACACAGCATCTTATCCAGCATACATTCCTTTTAACTACTTCTTGTTTCAACTGGGACAGCTTGGGGTTCTTTGACAGATGAACAGGAGGAACAGGGGATAGAACAGCCAGTTGTGCAATAGGTGGATGACCCATTATTTGGCTCCACGTCCTGAGCCATAGTCACCGCACATCAAGCAGAAATGTTGAGACATTTAAGGTGGATACGTGTGCTCTTGTAGGTGGGAAGCAGAAATGAAATGTGCTTATGTATCACAGATATGCTCCATTAACGATGTATTCCTGTTATGTCCTCTCAAATACAGTATATTGGCAGAGCAGTAGATACTGGGAATACACACTGATTCATATTTCAAGTTTTAGAATGAAGGCCACTTGTTAGTGAAGCCTTCAATGCATTATTCTGTTTATTCTGACACCTCTTTCATCTCATGTTTTTTTGGTTTATCTATAAAAAAAATGACTAATTATTCAGATTTTTGGTACAGGACACAAGACAGTTTATAGTTTTTATATTCTTGTGTATCTTCTTGTATACACATAAATATGAATTTTTTTGTTTCTCATTGTGCTACATGTTGTTGTTGAGGTGAGACAAGACAACATATCAGCCAATTAAAACTACTGTGTAGACATGATGGAGATTAGATGACACATTTGATGTAGTAATTAGTCCAGCCGGGTATCTTACAAGATGTTGGTTCCGTACAGTTACCTCTGATGGCACAAAACAAACACAAACAAATTCTTAGTTTAAAGGCGCAGTTCAGCATTATCAGTGCAATGCAGCAACACACACACACACACACACACACACACATCTTTGATGAAAAATCAACTAATTTCACCCAAAATCAGAAAAGCTCAGGAAGGCATACCAGTGTCTCTTCTTCTTGAGGAGACTTAAGAAAAAATGAGATTCTGCTGAACTTCTGCTGATGCACTATAGAGTCTATCCTGACCAACTGCATCACAGCATGGTACAAGCATTGCTCCATTTCCTGCTGAAAGTCACTGCAGAGGGTGATGAAAACTGCAGAGCACTCCCCTGCACTGAGTCTGTCCAGAGGAACAAGTGACTATGCAGAGCCCATAACATCATCAGGGACATCTTTCACCCTGCACACAAACTTGTTTGCCCTCTTCCCCTCAGGGAGGCACTTTAGTAGCCTCAGAACCAGGACCAGTAGCATCAAGAACAGATTCTTTCCTGTAGCTGTTTCCCTGTTGAACTCGACAAACCAACTAGTCACTTTAATATATTCTGTGGTCTGTATTATGACTGTATATACAGTGTATATTTTATTGTAACTCATATACATTTCCTTTCAACTCAGGATACACACCTCACTTTCTGCCCTACTTCCTGTATATAATATAACATATTACTGTCATTACAGTTAAAATAATTATGTTGACTCACTACACTCACAAAAGACTTATTGCACTCTCTATGCTACCTATTGTTCTCAATATTCTATTCATAACATGCTGTCCATAGTAACTAGAATATACTATGTTTAATCAGAAGTACTGCATTTTAATTGTACATCTAAGATAAATCAGCTATTAAGGAGATATTGTTGGTCTTTTTTTTCATGTTCATCTATATCCATCTTTCTTTACATTAATGTTAAGTTTTAATTCACTATTCAACATTGTTTCCATTTTCAAATGATTCATTTTGTTTTGTCATCTTTAAAAAAAGAATCCCTTAAATATTAATACATTTTGGTAATTTTCACTAAGAAAATTTATACTGTTATCATCTTCGTATTTACACATTCAGCAGATATGTCACATCTTAGGCATCTTAATGAATCAAACTATTCTCTCTCCCTTTTAGCTTGGTCTCTACCAATATCTGGCTGTTTGTTCTGACAGTTCTGCCATGATGAGTGCAAAGACAGCAAAAGTTAGTAATGATTCTCTCCAGTATTTAGATTAAGCTTTATAAGTCATATGTACTTAATTACTACAGTTAATATAGTACAAGTTAATAATCACTTTAAAATAAAGTTGGTCCAGTTTTTAGCTTTTTCACCTGTGTTTTTCCATGTACAGTATAATTGTTAGACAGTTAACCATTTTATTTTGCACTGCAGTTATGGATATAAGCATTTTCTATTTCAGTATGAAAAAAATAAATAAATATGACATAGTAATCTTAATTAAAACCATATTACCAAAAGTGTAAAAATACAGCAAATGTACGTAACTCCCATTTTAATATCACTTTATAGCAGTGGTTCTCAACCTTTCTATGTTGCAACCCCCAAGATAACATTCTTTGGTGTTGGCGACGCATGGTTTTTTCCTTTGTTTACTTTTTCTGCTGTGTGTGCAGATCATTCAACTCTACAAACTAAGGTAATAAGATTAATTCTGGACAAACATTGAACTAGAAAACAAGTAAAACTACTTAAAAATTATTGAAATTCAAAATTTATTTTATAAATGTATATTTTTTCACAATGATCTGGCGACCCCCTGAAATTATCTCGTGACACCCATGGGGGTCAGGACCCCCAGGTTGAGAAAGGCTGCTTTATAGAACATTTGTAAACATTTTGTAAAAATAAACAGTCCCCACCAAAAATCAGTGGCGGCCCGTCAATAGAGGGCACTGGGGCGCCGCCCCACCTATCTCACATGAAGAAGAAGATAGGAATCACATAAAATAATTTTAAGAAAACGTTAAAATTTAAATAAACAATCTATACATTATACAGACCATGAGTACTCTGTATAATCTGCATTTAAGTGTAGTTTAAAAATGTTCTCTCACTCATTTACTGCAGCTGAACAGTCGTGTGACGTATTTCCTGTTCCTTTGGGGCGCAAAAATCTTTACCATAGGCCTACGCTATAACTGGTGCAGGCGCACTGGAAACCCCTCCAATACAAAGTTTAGGAGAACCTTCAAAGACCTCCCACAAGACCGACGTCTCAGCTCCAGACCTGGAAATTCAACCGGAAATTCAACCCAAAGTTCTCCACTGCACTTATGTTTTGTTTACAGTCAGTCAGAGGAGCAGCTTTTTGTCATGGAGAAAGCTAATTCAGAAGCTAAAAACTGAAACGTTCCACAGAAGAACCCCACAGGAAGATTAAAGATTCTGGACCTCACCAGCTGGACATCAAAATGAAATAACTAACACAAGACAGAGGGAGAAATTACACTCTGT
>JAUBNQ010000013.1:17539479-17552884 GCA_032353495.1 Ctenopoma kingsleyae
GTTACCTAAAATGATTTAGTTTTTCTTTTTTTATGAGGGGGGACCCTGCATATATTGGTATCGGTTTATATCGGTATTGGAAATTAAGAGTTAGACAATATCGGTATATCGGATATTGGTAAAAAAGCCAATATCGAACATCTCTAGTGGTTTAGTTTTAAAAATTGTTCAACTAAAAATGTAGTTTTTAGAAAATTAGTGGCAGATAATTTGGCAGACATTTACCTTTCTTAAATACACTTGAACAGGTCATTTGCCAGCATGGTAGCTTGAGGTCTCTCTACAAATGTCTATATAATATTATTAAATATTTTACCTGTGCATCTACCTCTGTGGCACTGAACTGGTCTGGATAGAACTGTTAGTCTTGATCTTTCTAATTAAAGAATTATTTTAGTTAGCTGTATCTTATTGGTTACTGCTTCACATAATTTCATGCACTCCACAGGCTGTCCTTATAAAGTTTCATATTCTGCTTTTTCATGACCTCCCTCTGTCTGCACAGTGTCAAAGTGGCTGATGGAAGGAATTAGTCGTGACCTTTAAGGAGGAGGAGTGGAAGGTCTGTCATTAGCAAGGTACCAGGAAGACTTTACCCCGCCTCAGTGACCTACACAGATACTGTTCAGATAAGGGATGAAGAATCACCGCTCTGTCCCTGGAAGACCCAGCAGGAAAAAACTGTCTTCTCTGACTACTGCTTTACTTCATAATTTTCTCCTCAGTGTTTTACCAAGAATCCTCTGGAAGCAGATTTTAATTCCTCATGAAACTGATATGTTTTAATCATTTTTTAATAATGAGGTTTACGGCATATGCAGATAAATAAGATCATTCAGATTGCAGACTGACAGTCATTAGCTGTATGGTTAATACAATTGTGGTTCACTTAAAACATAACCAAAATTATCCTTGAAAGAAAATTTGTTCAGTATTTTCATCTCTAACCTCACAAGGCTTGAGTTTATTCTCTAGGAATAAACTCGAACAGTGCATCAGTGCCTTAAACAGCAAGTAATGTTTACTCAACAGTGACAGATGTATACAACACATCAGGGAAGTGATGCAAGACAACCAGGCCAACATGGAGAATAGCAGGGAGGGGATTGGGGGGCACTGTAATCATACCATCCAATGGCTCCTGATGCCTGCCTGTTGAGAGGCTTCTCTCTGGCTGGCTAGTGTGCTGTGAGCAGCCAGCCAGCGGTACCTCATTCACGCCCAGGGAGGAGACAGACACCCACCGTCTGCCTCTTCTCTATGTCTGAATGCTCCATCGCCCGTCCTCTCCCCCACCTCCATCCTGATGAGGCTTCCTGAGGATAATTAGCCAGTAGTCAGGTGAGAGAGAGACACAAGAAGAGACATTGGTGAGCCCCAAAGTCTCTTATGTCTGTACCTGAGGTGGTTTTACCAAAATGACACCTCTATGTTCACTGCTGATGTTAAAGTATATTTGAGGAGTTGTTATGTGATGACATGTGGCGATGTAGCACCATTAGCTTGCCCTCACTATGAGTGATCTCGTGTCATTAGATGTCCTGATTCACTGTTTCTGTTAAGTTTGGTTATGTATTATGGTATTAATCACACCCCAGATACTTTTGTTTCAACTTTTGTTGAAAAAAGAGATTTTGATTTGTTGGAACAATTTCAGTTTTTACTTCAGTTGATAATTAAATTTTCTAATTTAAACATGATATAAATACCATAACTTTTATTTATGCCAAGATGCATTTTGACTGAAAGTACGTATATGTTAGGCAATGCCAGGCAAATGTAACTAATAACATTCACTATAGCTGAAGCAATTAGTTACATTACTCATTACATTACTTACTGTTATTCAGCCCAGTTCTAACAGCTACAAAGTGCATCTCTCACTAGCAAGACATAACAGTTTTCCTATTAGTAATAATACATCATGTATTGCTAATTTCCAATTGCAATCCCTTGTATTACTGTTACCAAAATAAAAAACTTTACTGTACTACAGTATTGTCCAATGCTGCTCTGTGGTTAACAATTTCCTGTACTACTATTACACATTAAACTGTTCCATTATGACTTGGTATTGTTGTGTACGAGATCAAATGGAAATCAATAATAAAATCTCTTTTTGGATTTTTGGTAATTAGACTCAATCAGTATGATTTTCATTAAGCAAAAGCTCATATGAAGATAGGAGAATCCCACAAAGTCTAGATGGTGGTGGGGATGGAGTAGAACTAGTAGGTGGTGGAAACCGTTGCCATGGACATCACGGAGGTGTTCAGGGTGGTTGGACTGCACAGTAGTAGGTCTGGCATATTTTTAAAAATGGTATCCAGTGTTTTTCTTGTGGGCCCACCTCCTGCAAGAGGGGCCAATAGGGGTCGGGTGCGTAGTGATACGGGTGGTGGCTGTCACGGTTCAGCCCTGATTAGTCTGGCTCCCCGGTGTTTTCTGTCGTGTTTTGGGTTTCCTGGTCACTAGTTTCACGTTCACTCTGGCACCCCCCGTTTTGTTCATCTATTCACACACTCAGTTCGGTATATTTTTCCTGTCACGCCCCCGCCCTCGGCCGCACACTCACCTGTTCACGCCCGGCTCCTGATCACACTCACGTTAATCATCACCAGCTGTTTTCCATCACGCTCCCGGCACCACCCGCACCTGCCCCGTTAATCAACTCATCACTTTATATTCCTCCCTCAGTCTGCTTTCGTTGCTGGGTTATCTGCCGTTATCATGTTCGCTAACTCCGTCTCTGCTGCTACTGCTGTTATGTTCGCTAGTTCCGTCTATTGCCACAACCTGTTGGATTCCGCCGTGTCTTCCTCTCTGCACCCCGCGAGTCTCCTGTACTTCTCCTGTCCTGGTTTGGTCTGTGTTGTCTGGTCCTCCGAGTTCTCCTGCACTTCTCCTGTCTTGGTTTGGTCTGGTCTGTCTGGTTACCTGTTATCTCCTCTTGTTTATTACTTGTCTGGTTCTCTGTCCTCAATCTTCCCTGTATGTCTACATGTGTGATTAGTTTAGTTTTTCGTCACGTGTGTGTGTATGTCCTGTGGTGTTTTTTCGGTAGATGTGTACTTGTATTCTGCCGCTTAGTCCCGGTTAGTTTAACTCTGTTTTGTTAGTTCCCTGCCCTGTCATATTTCCTATCCCTACTCCTGTGTTTGTTCTTCTCCATGTGTTATTCTGATCTTTCTGATTTAGTCCATTTGAATTAGTTTCCTCTGTGTTTTCTGCCTCCCGTAGGAGTGATTTTTAGTTGTACACTTTCTGTAATTCTCCGTTGTTCAGTATTAAACTTCTTCACTTAAGTTCTCCGGCCAGCGCCTGAGTGTTCTATGAGTCCTATAACACAAACCTTGACAGGTGGCTAAAGGCGGGAACCCTGTCATTCTGACCCTCGGTTGCCAAAACTGGCTCCTGGGACATGGAATGTCACCTCTCTGACGGGGAAGGAGCCTGAACTGGTACGGTACCACCTGGTGGTGAGTTGGATCAGATGGCGGGGGAGGTTGCCGGACAGACCAGGCAGGCCCAAACGTATAGTGAGGGTCTGCTAGGAACGTCTAGCAGAGGAACCCATCAGAACGATATTTAACTGCCACCTCAGGCAGAATTTCAGTCTCATCCCGAGGGAGGCAGAGGACATTGAGTCTGAATGGGCTATGTTCCGAGTCTCCATTGTCGAAGCAGCAGTGTGGAGCTGCGGCCACAGGGTTGTTGGTGCCTCTCATGGCAGCAATCGTACCCGATGATGGACACCTCAGGTTCAGGAGGCTGTCAAGCGGCGGCCTTGGCTATTGCAGAGGCAAAAACTTGGGCATGGGAGGAGTTTGGGGAAGCCATGGAAAATGACTTTGATCGGCCCTGAGAAGGTTCTGGCAAACTATCAAGCGTCTCAGGAGGGGAAAGCGGTGCTCCACCAACACTGTGTACAGTGGGGCCCTGCTGACTTCAACTGTAGACATCATTGAACGGTGGAAGGATTACTTCGAGGATCTTTTCAACCCCACCAGCATGTCTTCCTTAGAGGAAGCAGAGCCGGGGGACTCCGGGGTGGGCCCTTCCATATCGGGGGCTGAGGTCGCTAAGGTAAATGGTAAATGGTCTGCACTTATATAGCACTTTTCTACCTACACTGGTACTCAAAGTGCTTTACACTGCTTCTCATTCACCCATTCACACACACAAGCGTGCGCACACACTCACACACCAATGGCAGAGCTGCTATGCAGCTGACCTGACACACCGGGGGCAATTTGGGGTTCAGTGTCTTGCCCAAGGACACTTCGACATATGACAGCAGGAGCCAGGAATCGAACCACCGATCCTATGATTGGCAGGTGACTGCTCTACCTGAGCCACAGCTGCCCCCCCAAGGTAAGCTCTGAGGTGGCAGGGGCCCTGGGGTGGATGAGGGCTACCCTGGGTTCCTTAAAGCTCTGGATGTTGTGAGGCTGTCCTGGTTGACACGTCTCTGCAACATCACATGGATATCAGGGGCAGTGCCCCTGGATTGGCAGACCCGGGTGGTGGTCCCCCTTTTTAAGAAGGGTGACCGGAGATTGTGCTCCAACTATAGGGGGATCACACTCCTCAGCCTCCCCAGTAAGGTCTATGCAGGGGTGCTGGAGAAGAGAGTTTGATCGATAGTAGAATCTCGGATTCAAGAGGAACAATGCGGATTCTGTCCCAGTCGTGGAACACTGGAACAGCTCTACACCCTGGCCAGGATCCTGGAGGGGACATGGGAGTTTGCCCAACCAATTCACATGTTTTGTGGATTTGGAGAAGGCATTCAACCGTGTCCCTCGGGGGATCCTGTGGGGTGTGCTCCAAGAGTACGTGGTACAGGGCTCATTGCTACGAGCCATTAAGTCCCTGTACAGGAGGAGCAGGAGCTTGGTTCGCATTGCCGGTAATAAGTCAGACTCGTTTCCAGTTGAGGTTGGACTCCGCCAGGGCTGCCCTTTGTCACCGATTCTGTTCATAAGTTTTATGGACAGAATTTCTAGGCGCAGCCAAGGGGCGGAGGGGGTCCTGTTTGGTGACCTCAGAATCTCATCTCTGCTTTTTGCAGATGATGTGGTTTTGTTGGCTTCATCCAGCAGTGACCTCCAGCTCTCACTGGAGCGGTTTGCAGCCGAGTATGAAGCGGCAGGGATGAGAGTGAGTATGGTTCTCAGCTGGAAAAAGGGTGGAATGTTCTCTCCGGGTTGGAGACAAGGTGTTGCCTCAAGTGGAGGAGTTCAAGTATCTCGGGATCTTGTTCACAAGTGAGGGATGAATGGAGCGGGAGGTTGACGGATTGCTGCGGCATCCACAGTCCGTCGTGGTGAAGAGAGAGCTGAGCCAAAAGGCGAGGCTTTCGATTTACCAATTGATCTATGTTCCTACCCTCACCTATGGTCACGAGCTTTGGGTAGTGACCGAAAGAGCAAGATCGCGGATACAAGCAGCCAAAATGAGCTTTCTCCACAGGGTGGCTGGAATCTCCCTTAGAGATAGGGTGAGACATTCGGTCAGCCGGGAGAGACTCTGTCTGTCAGTCGCTGCTACTCCGCGTTGAGAGGAGTCTGTTGAGGTGGTCTGGGTGCCACCTGGATGCATGGGCGTGTCCCACTGGGATAAAACCCCAGGGAAGACCCAGGACACGCTGGAAGGATTATATCTCCTGGCTGGCCTGGGAATGCCTCGGGCCCCCCAGAGGAGCTGGAAGAGGTAGCTGGGGAGAAGGAGGTCTGCGCTTTCCTGCTTTAAGCTTCTGCCCCCGCGACCCGACCCTGGATAAGCTGTTGATAATGGATTGATGGATGATATCCAGTGTTTCATTGGTTGGTGGGTTGATGGGATGTAGACATAAAGATGATTGGTTACATATGGTGACATTAGGATTGTGGGGAGGGAGAGATGACAGCTACACAGCCTCATAAACACGCATCCGTGTTTTTGCTGTGTGTTCTGACACCTGAAACTGAATGTTATATGCTAACATTTGAAATTTACATTTTAATTCACTAAATACAAAGATTCCTTGTTTTTTTTATCTGCACAGTTTTTCCTTGCATCTCTTCTTGCAATCTTGTATGGGAAGGACTGAGACATGAGGACAAAAAAAGTGAGGGAAAGCTCAAGACATTTTGACGTAAGTACTCACGTGTTACAGATCTAATGGCATTAACTGAAATGCTGTACTTGCTCCCACCTTTAGTGAATTGAATTTTGATTCATTTAGATAGATCTACAGATACAGTAACACAGAAATATTTTCCCAATTAGTATTATCATAATCTTTTTTTATATTGTTCATATCATAAAAACACAAGTAAGATACTAAAGCAATAATATAAATCTAATACAATCTATCAAATGTTATTACACCCTGCAGCTGTTGTGTATGTGTTATGTACTGAGAAACACTGACATTACTTTTAAACTTCCTTCAGCCACTTCCTGTATTAGGCTCATTGGTTCAAGTTCATAAAAAATAAGAAGATTGTTGTCAAACTGTAAAAGTCAGGGAGACATGTCCTGACATGTGCAGTGGAATTTACACCTTTGCTTGATGTACAAAAACACACAAATTCCTCCTTCATGCATCTCTCCAGGTTCCTGACCTGAATTCAGGAGCGTTCTCAAATTATTACTGGTTTGGGAGTTAAAATCACTAGTCTGTGCATGTAATATTAAAATCATTTGACCTCACACAGAAATTATGCCAGAGTGTGGGTTAGGAAATCATGTATATCTGCTTTTATGTTAAAATGTTTCGGGGGGAATTATTCCTTTAATTTGTGTACAGCTTTCACTACTTCTTTTCAACTCATTTTGCACCTCCCTTCTCAGTTAACATCCCAGAATGTCACTGCAGTTTTGTGTCTGCACTTCCCTGTGCTGTGTTGTGTCTACCACACTTTCTCTCTTTCTTATCTTTCATTCTGCCTCACTCACTCTGAACTGAGCCTCACATGAGTGGGAAATTGGACATCACTACTTTGACCCCTGTATGTTCTACCTCACAAACCTTCTTGCCAGGACCTCGACCCACCACTGCATGCTTAATTCAATCAAAAGCAATGTCATTGTGATCAAGGGGCTGCTTTTACAGTTGCTTTTGGCTAAGATTCTCTGTGCTTTGAACCAAAACCACTGAAGGACATCAGGATACACACACACAGTCCCCAAAGGATTGCTGCCGTTTTTTGTTTTTCATATATTTTCTCTCCACATGAGCCAGGGGCATGGGAACCCTATGCCAGAGCGTTTATTGATCCTGAGCGCAGCCCTCCAGAGCCCCTGCCTGTCTTAACATTGAGCACACATGAACTAACACAGGCACTGCAGTTTTTCATTATGTGAAATGTAGATGTGATTGAAAATTCCACTGCTATGTGCCTGAATCTGGGGCTGAGGAAAGCTACACTTTGAAAGCATTTCTGGAGAACTCACAAAGCAAAAATGCAATTGCTGACAGGGCCTCCACAGATTGAGGATATCACAACAATATATTTGGCATTTAAGAAAACACAGACCTGTCATCACCTCCACGGCCTGTGGTGACATCAAGTCTTACATTAGTGTACTTGTTCTGCTGAATGTCACATTTACCTTTGTATTTGCTAGCCTCAGTTAATTTGCAACTATCACATTACACATTCTAGTCTGATTTTTGAGAATGCATTAGGTTTGACATGACACATTAACCTCAGATCACTGGCACCACCATGAACCAGATGATCCATATTAATGCAATAAGAAGCTTATAGAAATAGAACAGGTGAGATCAGAAAATGTCTTACAGCAGCTTGTTGGTTCAAACAGAAAAGTACACTACTTACACTCCAGTCAATTTTAAATATACATTCTTGTCTCAGACAGTAATTTAAAAATATGTAAAGTCTGTATGTTTTACAGTTGGATGACTTCTGTTGGCTGGTGTGAACATTACACACTCACTTAGCATTTAGACCCATAAACTTTTGCCAGGAGGATGTTGGGGAGGATTCAGTTCAATTCAGTTCATCTTTATTTGTATAGCGCCAAATCATAACAAAAGTGATCTCAAGGCACTTTACATAGCAAGGTATGGGATCTTGCAAAATATAAGTATATATGGAACTTTATAGAAAACATAACAGTTCCACTTGAGCAAACACTAGGCAACAGTGGAGAGGAAAAACTCCCTTTAATAGAAGAAACCTCCAGCAGAACCAGGCTCATGGTGGGCGGCCCTCTGCCTCGACCGGTTGGGGTGAGTGGAAAGACGAGAAAAGAAAAAGAATAGCAGGCAACAGATATAACAACAACAAAGAGCAGCAGATGAGACACTGGGCAGGTTGGTAGGACCAGTAACTGCAAACTGGAATCACACAGCTCAGAGGCCAAAGACACTTGCGGAAAGGTACAGAGAGAGAGAGAGAGAGAGAGAGACAGAGAGGATGAAGCACAACTAGGGAAGAGAGAAGACACAAAGTTAATAACATGCAATGATGGCATGATAGGGGACAAAGAGACAGAAGAAGAAGAGGAGAGGAGCTCAGTGTATCAATGGATGAGGCGACAAAACACTTTCTGACCAGAGTTCATCTCCATTGTAAAACAACTCTGTTGAACTCTGTTGCGAAGTTAAGAAGGTGTCAAGTAGGAAGTAGTTTAAGGCAAACATTCAACAACAGAATTTTCACTAATTTACTATGTTTATTTAGTACTCAGACCTAACCCATATGTCTTTGTGCCTAAATCAACCAAAGCACTTTGTTTGCACAGTTGTTGCCCAGCATTTTTGTTTTGGGTGAAAATAAATCTTGGTGCTATTGCAAGAGATGGCAGCTACCATCATGGTGGGTGTATTTGGTTCCCTATGTGGCAATGCTCCACACCACAAGTATTAATATACTAAATTTTCATTTGGATTGGTGAAAGGATGTGCGTACTGTAAAAGTTTAAATATTGAGACAATGTTATTAATAAAAGGTTATTATTTTTAATTAAAAGAGTTTTCATGTTAAAAGCATGAAAAACATCTATGATGCACCTGACACTGGGCTAGTCATGTGAGAATATTTTCTGAATTTTTTGATCGTCAATTTTTGGTGAATTTTTAAAGACAGTTTTAAATATTTTTGATAAACATTTGTATTATTATTTTGAAGAGTTTTCATGTTAAGGGCATGAAAATACATGATGACACTGAGCTAGTCATGTGAGAATATTTATCTTTATATTATCTGATCAATTTTCAATTTTTGCTGAATTTTTGAAGATCGTTTTGTCTGAGACCTTCACGCTGCTACTCCATTCTACCACTGGAAGGAAGATGACAATGGCCCTCACAGACACAAAAAACATCCGCAGCATGGGTGTGTGGCCTTGAAGTGATGTTTTTATATGTTTTTATGCAACAATTCCTTTGTAAAGGGTTTGGTAATGATTGCAAAGGGAAAAGCATAGATTTTGTCAAAACTTATACTATGATTTACTCGTGGTATGCGGTGACGTCACTTCCTTTTTAGCGTATGTGACGACATCACTTCTGGTTTCGATTATTTGACATGATTTGTTTTGGGCTGTGTATAATTGTGGGGGAGCAGGAGCATATTGTTCTCCACCTCTAAACTGGTCTTTATATATATATGGCTTTATAGATTTATTTATTGGTGCCTCCCATTGGAAATGAATATTCAATAGAGGCACATATTATTATCCACCACTAAACTGGCTTCTTTATTGGTGCCTCTTTATTAATTTCAATAGAGGCACATATTATTATCCACCTCTAAACTAGTCTCTTTATTGATAGTTGTGGGGCAGGAACTGCTCCCACACTATTGATATCCTCTTTTTCTTTATTGTGGGGGAGCAGGAACTGCGCATACTGTGGGTCTCCTCAACATTGCCACTCACAGTGTCCTCTCCGCCAGGGAAACGGCGGGACCAGGTAGGCGTCGGGGGAGCTCTACCTGGTCCGGCATCTAACACCTGCCATTCTCGTTTCTTGCTCAGGGTAACCTTCTTGCTGGGACACAAGTGGGTTGAGTTGAATGCCCTCCTGGATTCAGGAGCAGCGGACAACTTTTTCGACCAAGAGTTAGCCTCCCGGCAGTCTCACGCTTCATCCCTATCACTTCAGTCGATGGACATCCTCTCCAACCCTACCCAATTCGGGCCTCACACAGAACAGGTCCAGTTCCTGATCGCCTCTGCACCTGCCTCTCCACACATCTTCGGTTTCCCATGACTCCAACGTCACGATCCACACATTGCCATCGACCACCTTCCTGGTTCCATCCTGCCCCGAGGTCAGCTGTTCTCCTTGTCCCCCGCGAGAACAGGGAAATGGAAGACTATATCGCAGAGGCCCTCCACCAGGGATTCATCCGAACTTCCACCTCTCCAGCAGCTGCTGGTTTCTTTTTCGTAAAGAAGAAGGATGGGTGCCTCCACCCTTGCATCGACTATCGGGGGCTGAACAAGATCACCATCAAGAACCGTCACCCCCTCCCTCTGCTCTCTTCAGCCCTGGACTCCCTCTCCCGGGCAGCCTTCTTCACCAAATTGGACCTTCGCAGCGCCTGTAATCTGGTGGGGGTCCGGGGGCGAATGGAAGACCGCCTTCATCACTCCTACCGGTCACTGGGAGTACCTAGTGATGCCGTTCGGGTTGTGCAACGCACCCGCCGTGTTCCAGCATTTCATCAACGACGTCCTTAGGGATATGCTGGGCCGGTGGGTGTTTGCTTACCTGGACGACATCCTAGTGTACTCCCAGAAAGAAGACGATCACATCCGGCACGTGAGGGCCGTCCTCAAACGCCTGCTAGCCCACCGACTGTTCTGTAAACTGGAAAAGTGCGCCTTCCACCAGCGCTCCAGTACATTTCAGGGTTTTACCATCTCTACCCAGGGCGTGGCCATGGACCCCCAGAAAGCGGAGGCTGTTGCTAAGTGGCCCCAACCCACTAGCCTTAAACAGCTGCAAAGCTTTCTGGGCTTCGCCAACTTCTATCGGCAGTTTATCCGGGGTTTCAGTTCAGTCGTCGCACCTCTCATGGCCCTCACCAAACCAGCCAACCAACCACGTCCTTTCCACCTCCCTCCAGGGGCCCTTGATGCCTTCCATCGGCTCATCACTCTTTTCACCTCTGCTCCCATCCTACGCCACCCGGACCCTTCGGAACCCTTCGTTGTTGAGGTGGATGCGTCCGAGGTGGTCGCGGGCGTGGTCCTCTCACAGCGAGGTCCAGACAGGAAGCTCCATCCGTGCTGCTTTTTCTCCTGCAAGTTTTCACCCACTCAACAGCGCTACGGGGTTGGGGACCGTGAGCTGTTGGCCATCAAGTGAGCTTTGAAGGAGTGGTGGCACTGGCTCCAGGGCGCTGTTGAGCCATTCCTGATCTGGACCGACCATCAGAACCTGATCCACATCCGTTCTTCCAAACAGTTGAACCCCCACCAAGCCTGGTGGGCACTCTTCGTTGAGTCTTTCAACTTTCATCTGACATACCGCCCCAGCTCCAACAACATCAAGGCCGACGCCCTCTCTCAGCAGTTTTCCCCCCCTGCTCCCACCCAGGACCCCGCCACCATCCTCCCGGAGCAGAGTTTCATCGCCCCGCTCCGCTGGCCCCTGGGGACCCACCCGGTGCCAACAAGAGGCCCTGGTCTGGGCTCACTCTTCTCCTCTTTCCCATCATCCCGGTCCAGCCCGCACCCTGCATCTCCTCCGCCAAGCCTTCTGGTGGCCATCTATCCAGCGGGACGTCTGGGAGTTCACATCAGCCTGTGAGACTTGTGCCCGCTCCAAGTCTTCCTCTTCACCTCCGGCGGGTGATCTCCGCCCTCTTCCGGTTCCCCGGTGCCCTTGCTCGCATGTTGGTCTGGACTTTGTGATAGGTTTCCCCAGGGTTGACGGCAAAGATACCATCCTTACCATAGTGGACCGGTTCTCCAAGGCAGTGCATCTCGTGGCCTTGTCCGGACTCCCCTCCGCCAAGGCCACTGCGGAACTGTTCCTGGAGCACATTGTCCGGTTGCATGGGTTTCCAAAGGATGTCATCTCTGACCGAGGCCCTCAGTTCATTGCCAGGTTCTGGAGAGCTTTCTGCCACCTGATTGGGACCACCCGGAGCCTGTCCTCGGGCTATCACCCCTAGACCAATGGCCAGACTGAACGGGCAAATCAACAGCTCGGCCGCTTCCTCCGTTGCTTTGTTTTGGCCCAAGCCTGTCTCTGGCCTCGTTATCTCCTCTGGGTGGAACTCTCCCACAATCTACACCTCTCCTCTGCCACCGGCCTGTCGCCCTTTGAGGTCTGCTACGACTGTCAGCCCTCCGTCTTCAACCACCAAGAGGCTGAGGTCGAGGTTCCCGCCGCCCAGGACCTGGTATGTCGGTGTCGGGCAGCCTGGATCAAAGCTTGGGCTGCCATTACCCGAGCCAACACCACCTACGCCCTCCAACACCGTTGACGGCACCCCCCGGGGCGCTCTTTCCGTCCGGGTGACCGGGTCTGGCTGTCCACTCAGCACCTCCGTCTGCACACAGAGTCGGCGAAACGACTTCATTGGTCCCTACCCGGTCATCTCTCAGATTAACCCGGTCGCCTATCTGCTGCGCCTCCTGTCCTCTCTTAAGGTCCACCCCGTGTTCGACGTCTCTTAGCTCAAACCCTACACTACTTCTCCGCTGGTCCCCCCCTCCGCACCACCTCCGGCTCCCCGGATCATCGACGGTGGCCCGGCCTTCACCGTGCGCTGGACCCTGGACTACCGCCCTCGGGGCCGAGGCTTCCAGTACCTCGTAGACTGGGAGGGTTATGGCCCCGGGGAGCGCTCCTGGGTCCCTTCCCGACACATCTTGGATCCAGCCCCCATCGCGGAGTTCCACCATCGTCAGGACCGCCAGGAGCCGGTCCTGGAGGGGGGGTCCTGTCAGGTAAGCGAGTCAGGTGACCATGAGAAAGAGTTAGGATTGGTTAGGACAGGATATAAACAGGAAGTCCACTGACCTGCTCCTCGCTCAGACATCGTGGTTTTGTCCCGTCATGAGCTCCTGCCTTTTTGGTAGTTTAATCATTTGGATCACCTTGTAGAGACTCTGCACCTCCGATACCGTGAGTACTCAGTTTCCCCTCATTTCCTCTCGTTGTTGTCTAGTAGGCCGGTTAACTGTAGCGCCGATTCCCTGGTGGGTTTCCGCTTTCAGCGTCCAGGCGCTACAACAGCAACTGCGTGCGTCTTCTAACCCACTGAGGCTCACTCCGCAGTTGGGTCAATCCCGCACGCTACAAGGGCGTTTTGTTACTATTGTTGTCTGTGTCTTTTGCACGCCTGACAAGGAGAAGGATTTTAAACTCTATTCTAGATTTAACAGGGAGCCAATGGAGAGAAGCTAATGTAGGAGAAATATGACC
>JAUBNQ010000013.1:17569393-17594548 GCA_032353495.1 Ctenopoma kingsleyae
TTAGGTTTTGAGAGTAGAGTTTCAATTTGGCACAGATGTGAATGGTATATTTCCCAGTGTTGTGTCATGTTTACTTGTGTTTAGAGTTTTGCCACAATGAGCGAAGTTTTGCAAAATGTGTTCAAGCAACGGGCAAAAACTGTAAGATCTCTTCCCAAAAAGTCACCACATTTTGTTGCTTACATAAAAAAGAAAAATGACAAGTTTTTTTTAAGCATACACCTGTTTTTGATGATGTGAGTTGCACAGGCAGGTATGCTGCAACACCTGTTACCACTAACAGATAAAGGTATGTTATGTAAGCTACATATCTCGAAAAAGGTTTTTCAGTGGCAACTGGACTTGTTTTAGTTTCTTGAGTACGTTTCGCCTTCCATTCCAGAGGGTTTTCACAGACATTAAGCTACTGATGTGAGCTACAAAGAAACATCTTATACAAGGAGCCATCAGTGACTGGTCTTTTACATTACATTCGTAAAAAAAAGCATTTCATTTAAGTAATAAATCTGCTGATCTTCTGTACAAAGAACTAAGTGTATGTTCTCAGGCGGAGTGTGTGCTATTTTTAGTTTGCATTTGTGTGTGAAGTGTCTCATCCAATCCAGATGTAAAGTGCTGGAGAGAGACCACACAGAGGCTCATCTCGACCTCTGCAGGGTCAGTGCTTCACTTACCAATACTACAAATCTCATCTGTGGACGCCATCATGAAGCCTCTAGGACTAGGTGTGCTCCACAAACTTCTCAATGCATTCATTTGCCACGCGGTTTCTCTGTGGACACGCAAACATAAAAACATGTGATTGACCTCTCCCTTCATTCTCTCTCCAAAAGGTGACCTGAAAGTAAATCTGTTTCTTGCAACTGTGTAATGGTTTCCATATAACAGTGCTTGGCTTGATGGCTACGAGAGAGAATATAAACCTTTGAGGTGCATGTACTGCAGTTTCCAGAGTTCAGCCCTGGGAGCAAGTGGGGATCGTGGGACAATGATAGAGCTTTTATTGGCCGGATCTATCTGGCTTCTGGGAAGATTATCATTTGGCAGACCAGGGAAAAAACATGGGTGGCTGGATTTAGGAAGTGCTGTCAAATATGAACTTGAATATTATATGAAAATATAAAAAAACAAAAACATGATAGCAGGATAATTATACAACTCTGCACCAAATGCTGTTGACATACCCAATTATCAAATTCCATATCAGTTAGAGACGATGTGCTACTACATATATCAACACTTTTAAGAGGCTCTCACACTCACTGGTGATCAAGAGCAACTGCTGCTGAATTGGAACTTGCACAGGCTGGCAAATGCACCTGCACTAAGTTAATCAGTCAGTGTCTCGGGCAGCTTATACAGACCAGCTGTGCAGTTCTGCACTCTGGAGGGTCCCCTGGAAAAGCAGCACATTTCCCCTCATGCTGGAATCAGGCAGATGATAAATTGGGATCCAACAAAGGCGGCCATTCAGTCTCGCTAAAAAGCATATAACCAATTGCTTATGGATGAGCGATGAGCAAGAATAATGCCCCAGAATGTTATGTATTCCTCGCTCTCCGCCTACAGCAAAATCCCCCACGTAGAATCCAGATTTTCTACTGCTCAGCTCAAAATGAACCTTGCCTGAATCTGGACTCACCTGAGCATGGACTTTGTAGCATCTTCTCTAATAAGATGGTGTTTTAGCAGATTGCAGCTCATACATCAAGGTCATCCCATCTAATTCTTTTCATGAATTGTGACATGTCCTGTATCTCATGTCTCTGTGATGTGTTGTAACATAAGCAATAGGTAATTAATTAGGCATTTTTATTTCTCGACACCACCCCCTGCTGATTACACACGCTGCCCACTTAATTAAGCCAGCACTACCTCAATTATATCATAGAAAGTGATGAGCTACTTTTTCTTAAAGGACAATGCCTGTGTATTTTTTCTCGTTTTAGTAAAATTAAAGTACTGGTCCTGGCTAGATGTGACAGATAAGATGCACACTGACACTGGAATACACCTCATGACTTTATGCAGCACCAGAGCTATCTTATCAGATGTCAACACATTATAAATAAAAACTCTTCAATGTGTTACCCAGGCCATGAAATTTAATAAAATGAATGTGACAAACAACAAAATTTCTACTAATACAATAACTGAAATTTTTTTAACATATCTTAAGATGCAGGAAAAACCAGGTGCTCTCTGTAAGAGAAAGAGAAAAAAATATATAATGAAACACTCAGTTTCATGGTTTTATAAAATACAATATGTAGATAATATACTATTGTTTATATTTTTTGTATAATGCCCAAGGGGAATTTGCTGTGGACAGGCAGCTACATTTAAGGTGCTCAGGATTCAGGTTTAAGTGTCTGACATGTTAAGATAAGATAAGATAAGATAAGATAAGATAAGATAAGATAAGATAAGATAAGATAAGATAAGATAAGATAAGATAAACCTTTATTAGTCCCACAAGTGGGAAATTTGCATTGTTATGGCAGTACAAAGTTTAAAATATAATATATTAAAAAAGAACCACTGGAAAAAATGCGCGCGCGCACACACACACACACACACTCACACTCACACTCACACTCTCTTCACGTCTGCCAGTATTAGAGTTCAAAAATATTGCCAATGACATCATGATATCCATTTGACCAGCAATGAAACCTATGATCTACACTGTTCCTGTCAACTCACTACCATTTCACACTGACTGTAAGAAATCAATCTCAGCAGTTTTCTCCACGTTCCATGTGCTCACAGAAACACTTGTTAGCATCTGATGCAACTCATAGTCGTGTTGCTCTCATGATGGACAGTTAGTGTTCGTTTTAATTGTGGACATGAGCACTCATTGTACAGTTGATGCACTTGTTCACACAAAGTCTTGATCAAATATGTTGATACAGGTTCAGACACACACACATATATACACACACACACACACACACACACACACACACACACACACAGAGAATTCCATAGGGACCACACATAGCGATTGCGGGTGTTAAAGCTGTTAGCCACGGTCTGTGCTGAGCTCCATTCCCAAAATGCCTCCCAGTTGTAACTTGAACTCTTTGAGGAACACATGGGATGAGCCCAGCCACTCCATCTGAGTTGCTCTACTTTTTACACTATCATACTATCATGCTTTAAATATAAACACCTTATCATAATCAAAGCAGAGTCCAGTGATTGTTAATGGTCCTTGATCTAGTTTCACCTTCGTGTCTGGTGATTCTGACACATGTCCCTTTGATTACAAATTGCACTGCAGGACATAGTGTACTCTTCACACAGCAAAATGGAAGATGGTATTTATGTTCATATTGTCTTTATTTATATGTTAATAATTTTCAAAACATTGATATTCAAAGTGAAAAAATATTAAACATGCACAGCTTTGCAGAATCAATTTAAATTCCAACTCATCCTCCAGACAAAATGACTTGATGATTTGTTGACATGCATAAAATGACCATGAAGATAAGCTTTGTTTTTGTGTGCTAACCTAAACGCCATGCTGGAGACAGATCCATGCAAATCATTTAATATGAGGTTGTAGCTACAGTGTGCGGGGCTGGATTGTTCAGTCAAATATATTATCATTGAAAGCCACGCAGGAGTGATGTGTCGTTCGCAAACAAGCCAGCTGTAAGAGCTAATGCTTTGTAAAGAGCCGGAAGAGCTGACTCTCGTCGGGGAGAGCCTACTCTTCAGATATTTGCAGGAATTTATGATGAGATGGGATGATGGAAGTTATTTACTGGATTGTTATGTTTGCTAATATGTTATCTTTCATAGCTCTTCTTCATATTAATACTGTGTGTGTGTGTGTGTGTGTGTGTGTGTGTGTGTGTGTGTGTGTGTGTGTGTGCGTGCGTGTGTGTGTTGTGTAAAACATTCTCATTTACATGCTGCCGATAGAAATCCTCTGTTCTGCCTTCTGTTGCTCAGTAATAACTCGTGTGCAGTGCCACTGTCCATCTCTCCTCCACTGTAAACACTGTGAAACCTATGATAACATTCAATATCGCAACATGG
The DNA here is from genome assembly GCA_032353495.1 of Ctenopoma kingsleyae. Lineage (NCBI taxonomy): Eukaryota > Metazoa > Chordata > Actinopteri > Anabantiformes > Anabantidae > Ctenopoma > Ctenopoma kingsleyae. The sequence continues at coordinate 17,573,450 of JAUBNQ010000013.1, forward strand.
TGCGAGTCTATTATTGCCCAGAGAAGGTGCACGCAGGCTCCTGTAGCAGTATTTTCATATCACGTGAAGGAGCCCTTGCCTCAATTATCTATCTCTGACACCTCTATAAATGTCTGCTCTGCTGCAGCGATGGAAGACCTCGCAGTCACTCATACATATTTATGTAGCATATGCTGCAGCAAAGCAGGGCTATCACACAAACACAAATGATCCATTTCAAGACAAATATAATCATTAAGCCTCATATACATAAAACAAAGCAGGACATTTTAACTCAAACTTGCTTCTTCAATTCATTTTAATGCTACATTAAAATTATTTTAATTCAACTTTAATTCTAAAATGATTCCATTGCTGCTGTAATTACCTGTGGACAGATGAAAATGTAGGTGTGTATCTGTCTGTTAATAAAACAGTTATGTCAATTTCAGAAGTTTTAAAATGTGTTCTTTTCTCTCTGGTTTCAGGTGCATGTTGTTGTAAACCATTACATAAAATCAATTTCATCCAGAGTGTCAAAAGTAAGAGTTTTAGCAGGTATGAATAAAATAAATAAAATGAAATAAATGAATGAATAACAACAAGACTTTGGCTGTCTAATTAAAAGAGGCTGTACTGGTGCACACACAGTAAACACTGCTGCCATTTTGTTTGACAATCTTTGCCAATTGTAAACAGATGATTTGGGGAAATGCCAGTGCTGTCACTTTTATTACTTCTTTAACCTTTTATACTGGACGCTCTGAAAATGTGGAGAAGACAGTTTTATGGCTGTTGCTTGGAAAACAAATAAATGTGGTGGTGTTTTGGTATTCCTCGTGTCTCCTGGGTTGAAGACTGTTCTGGATGGGATGTAGTGAATTAGGAGCCTTGTGTAATTAAAGACACAAGGAAATATCAGTGACAGTACAGACAGACCAATCAGGTTTAAGTCCATTTACACTGATGCTGATAGCCACAGTGTGTTTTTATGCTACAAAGAAAGGAAAAAGAAAGAAAAACATGTCACTGCAGGCACATTTATGTTGTGACACATATCTGCACTTATCAACATGATAAATTCAGCTTTGCTAAGCAACTTGCAAGCAGCACCATCACAGTCTCTGAAACAACTATCACACGAGATAAATTGCTGGATCAGAAACATGTCGAGCATGGTGAGGCTCACCTACCTGCTGGCTGGAATCAAAATGGCGTCGGCTCAGCAGGGGACAACCAGTTGAGTCCTCTGAATGGCCGTCCTGTGGAATCGGATCACTTAATGCCAAGCTGCTCCAGTCTGAGCTACTCCTGTCTGCATGGTTTGTCTGGGAGGAAACAGAGCTGAGAGGAGGTGGGCTGGTGGGATTTAATATTCCAAAAAACCCTGCACCAGGACGTGACTTTCCCACAGACTGATGTAGTTACATATCTGATCATAATTTGGTCATTTTCTGCTGCAGTGAGGGTCTCTGGGTTTCTGCCTGAAGAACTTCCTACAGCATCATGGGACACTCACCCAGACTAATTAAAACTTATTATCAGATCCTAAACAGCAGGCTGGCACACACTCAGCAATGGAAAAATCTGGGGGAGACATCAGTTTTTCCTTCCAGTGTTATGAAACAACTGTCATTGCAATCAACAGTCCCTAAATGAACACTGCCTAGCAGACAGGCAGATAGATGGACACACATACAACCATCTAGTTAATCCATGTATGATTTACACAGTGACACACTGCGTGTTTAGCAGCAGTGTGGGAGGCCTGTACATCTCAATGCCACTTTTGTTACTCACCCATGATAAAACAACGGCGGCCATTTGTGCTCCAACTGTTCTGCTGGCTCTCACAGCTCACTTGTTGACAGGCTGGTAGACAGAGAGAGGCATGTGGAGTTTGAGTCTGCCTCCTCCTGCACCACCCACCACTGTCGGCCACTGTGTGTGTTTGTGTGTGTGTGTGTGTGTGTGTGTGTGTGTGTGCGCACTTATGGAACACATGTATACAAGTCTATATGCAAGGGAAGCCCTTGCTTGTATGTTAATGTATTCAACTGTCTCATTGCTGTCTGCCCATGCATGTGCATGTTGTTGAGGATCAAAGAGCAACATGAGTTATTGGGTGCATGGTGTTTGTGTGTTTGGGAGGGGGGGTTCTGTTTCTGGTCTGTGTCGTCTTGACGTGACACCAGACTGTTTAGAAATGGCTGAAGCAAGCTGAACCCTGACTGAAGTCGGGTCAGAAACAGATACAGAGCCTGTCAACAGAATTCAGGCAGCAACGCAGCGTTGTCCACTTCTGATATGATGTATAGATCATGATGCAGCATAATCAATGTTTTCCTTTGCTCTCACTGAGCTGTATGTAGTGTACATGTACTTTACTTTACTTTACTTGGCAGATGCTTTTATTCAAAATGACTTACAAGGAGAAGACACAAGCAATTACCATTCAGGTTCTGTAAATTATGAGTTACTACAAACTAAGATCCCTGATAAGATGTAAGATAAGATGTACTGTCTGCTGCCTTTCCTCACAACAGCATTCTGTTTGAAATATGTTCAATGTGTCAGATGTTAAATCTCAATATTGTATTGTTATATAAATTAAAAGCTGATTGAAAAAAAAGCATAAAATAAAGCATTGCAAATGTTTAGTTAATGTTTAATGTTAAATTTATTTAACAACATTATGTGTGTGTGTGTGTGTGTGTGTGTGTGTGTGTGTGTGTGTGTGTGTGTGTGTGTGTGCACTTGAGATGCAGCTTTTCTTTGCTGTGTACATTTTAAACATAGACATAGGAGTAATGTGGATGTGTCTGATTTCACTTGGAGTAGTTCAGTCTTGGAGTAAAAAAATAACATCTGCACTATATCAGTGTGGGTTTTCATACTGTACATCCGTACAGTTCTTCATCAGCAGGGAGGACAGCAGCAGCCACTCTGTTTATTGCCTTGATTTGCATGTAAATTAAAGCTGCTTCATAGCTGCAGGGCTGTAGGACTGTCTATACTCTGCAGTCCTTCTGCTTCATCTACAAACATAGTCCAGTGCCACACACACACACACACACACACAGATATATGTATGTACAGTCCTTTGTAATTGGTAGCGAAATGTTCATTTGTCTAATTGTTTTGAAATTTACATCACACTCTGTGATTTCACACACACGCACACATAAGCTTTTATTATGCAATTATCCATGCATGGAATGAAAACGCAGATCTGAATCATGTGAATAAAGGATATTATCTGATCTATGTTTCTACTGGATAATTGCAGAGGGCCTGTGTATGAAAGCAAACCTGCTCTTCTCCTCCCTACAGATCTGAAACCAGCAGCACTGGAGAAAAAAACAGGTAGAGGCAAAGATTCAGTCAACCTGTCACAACATTTACCTTTGAATTTGACAAATTGATCTCAGCCTGTTACCCTCTGCTTTCTTTTCTTTTTTTTAAACACAGGTGGGGGTTGGATGGGTATACTTCGGAATGGCTCTGAGTGATTACAGAAGAGACAAACTCTTAAGGGAAGTATGAAGCTGTGGATGACAGATGACCTATGAGGAAATAGCTGGGTCATCAGGAAGATGTTCACTCGATAAGTAATTTGGTCCAAAATAATTACACAGTGGAGCAGCAGTAACATACTCTCAATTTACTGTCTGAGACGCTCAGAGCAGCTGGAAGACTAAATGTAGATTCAAATCTATCTATCTATCTATCTATCTATCTATGTTCAAAATTATTACATTTTTGTATTTTCACAGATGCAGAATTTTAAAAAGAATTTCATAGTAGCTAAGCTGAAAAAACCTCTTCACTATCATTATACAAAAACAAATAAAGTTCCGCAGTAGATGATATAAACTTGATGGTTTACAGGCAAATAATTGGAGGAAGCTGAGGTGATGATTGAATGATGTCTGCAGGGCATTTCACTTATTTTAACCTACCAATAAGGAAATGAATTCCTCTATTCTGTCTCTTATTGGTAGTTTCAAATCACATGTGTTGATCTCTATCTCTCTGTCTCCCTCTTATACTCAAAATGAACACGTGTACTAAAGCCTCCTTTAATTTAACAGAGTGAGAATTAGAAACATTACATTTACTTTGGATGAAACCAGCTGGTAAATTGAAATGAAAAAAAAAAAATGGTGGGAGCCAAAAAAAAATTTGGCTGGAGGTTGCTTTGCTTTCATTTTGGAGAATTTTTAGAAACAAACCTTAATTTAATTATTAAATAAATTTAATTTAATTTAAAATAGAATGTTAGTAAATTCTAGTTTGAATTTAAAGCTCTAAAGCTTATTTTTCAGTGTATTTTGTTACATCGCTGTAAAACTACCAGCAACTCCAATTTAAACGGAGAAAATTCAAATACTAATTTGAATTCAAAATTCAAAATAAGAGAAACGCTGAGTTAAATTGTGTATTTATCTAAAAGTGCAGGAAGAGTTTCTGAATAGCTGCAGTTTTACTCACACTGAAACAATGTGTATTAAAACAAGGACTTGTTGCAAAGATATTTGAGATATATATTTCTCTTTATAAGCAAAATAATAACAGTCAGTGACTGAGTTTTATTTACCACCGTCAACTAAAGAAGGTGATGATAGAATAAGAGAGATATAAATAGAATTTAAATAATCACAGGTTACTCACAAATATGAATGGGCTGCCATGTTACCTTGGAATATTTTTAAAATATAAACGTCATTTATTGGTGCCTGGTTTACTTTTTGAAAATGGTTCTTCAGCTCCTTTTGGGGGTGAGACGTGTGGACGCGTGTCTCCGCGCACAGAGAGAGGCTCCGTGCTGGAGCTGCGGCTCCTAGGGATGCTGCGCGGCGGGCCTGCAGAGGGCTGCTGATAAAATGAGTGAACACAGAGAGACGGAGAAGCAATTTCATGCTCTGCAACGTTTTGAACAGGGCTGATAGCGGTGCGCCTCGCAGTGTAAATTCACCTCTTTTCCAAACACCTATGAATATGGATTCAGTTGTCCCACTCACTTGAACCAATGAGCTGCGACCCACGCATGCGCGCACACGCACGCAGAAACACCTCCGTTTATTAATTGAATATTCGGCGTCATCCACTAGAAAAAAATGGCTCGGTGTCTTTCCTGCGGATTTGTTTCTTTTTCCAATAGAAAAGTGTTTATTTGCAAACATGGTTTCAATGTATGTCATTTCTTTCCACATATGTCACATAGTGTGTCTGCGGGCCTGCAGGCCTCTGCAGCTTTACCTGCCACAATAAGGTAACACCAGGGGCCAAATGCTCAGTAGTGATACTAGTGATATACAGTAGAAGCTTTCTGTATATTTTACCCCTCAGGAAATGCAGTAATTCTATAGTCAGAGACAATGGAAGAACATTGTAAAGCTTCTCCTAAATGAACAAGCTTCTCCAAATGGAAATACTTATCTAGAGAAAAAGATAACAGAGTGTGTGTGTGTGTGTGTGTGTGTGTGTGTGTGTGTGTGTGTGTGTGTGTGTGTGTGTGTGTGTGTGTGTGTGTGATGCTGGTCAGGGCTGCGTGGAGGGTTTTAGAAATACTGAGGTCCTGACTGAAGTCCCTAACCAACCCCAAGAAACCCCAACCCCCCCCTAATTCATTTTCACATTGTATTTAAAATGCCTGTTCTGTATGTTCTCCATTCTGCAGGAACAAGGCTGTGATGGGGGAACACACAAGCATTTGATGTATTTATTAGCCAATAAATTGTCAGACTGAAATATTCTGTATGTAAGAACACGAATCAGCTCTGAGTTGTACAGCCTCCTGTGTTCATAGTGCTTAAGACCTTGACTTTACTGTATAAATGTATTAAAGTGAAATCATGCCTATGTGTGTTGTTCTGTGCAGGATCAGTTTAAATCTGACTATAGAATTATTACACTTCTTACAAGTCAGCTGGTCCAGAAAACAATCAAACCGATGGTGAGAGAAGCCACTGGTTGTTCTCGCGGCGTTTGGGTGGTGTTCCTCAGCTGGGCCGCTGCGCCGTCTGCAACCAAATCAACATGAGCTGAAGGAAGTGAAGGGAAACTGCCTAGAAAGAGTGGGTGTGGGCTTATGGCTGTGGAGGAGCACTGCTGTTTTTCTCTATTGTTTTGAAGACTGCCCAGGCTCTGATTTCCAATAAAATCTTTGGTTTTACGGTGGCAGGTCAATCCGAGAGTCACAAGTCTGTACAGTCACTTCTGAAGAGGAGGATAGGGAGGTGAGGAAGAGGACAGGAGCCCTCTGAGCCCCCCCTCCCAGGCCTCATCATTAAATTAGATATTATATATTTACATTGTACACAGTGTGGGGGGGAGAGCGGCGAAAGTGCACAGTTCTGTCTCCCCCGCGGGCGAGTCCGGTTCCTCAGTCGCTGTCCTCTTTGTCCTCCTGGATGGTAGTGGTGGAATGGTTGTACAGTCCCTGCGCCATCAGCTGCAGCGCCAGTCCGTTCTTGAAGCCGCTGGCCTTTTTGATCTTGGCCCGCTTGTTCTGAAACCAGATTTTGATCTGGGACTCGTTGAGGTTGAGCTCCTGGGCCAGAGACTGCCGCCGCTGCTCCGTGATGTAGCGGTTCACCTGGAACTCCGTCTTCAGTCTCTGCAGCTGCTCGGCCGTGAAGGCCGTGCGCGGCCGTTTGTCCTCTTTGCCGCTTTTCGACTTTTTCAGTTTCCGTGTCCTTGGACCTGCAGTAAGGGCAAAAGAACAGTAGAGTGGAAATATGAATATTCAGCGCATAGATTAACAATAATAATAAATCATACTATTAATCAACGTTCGACTGAGGTTATAGACTCCCTATATATGTGTGTCTATTACTACTACTACTACTAATAATAATAATAATAATAATAATAATAATGATAATAATAATAATAGGTCTATTCGCTGTACACCCTAGTTAGCCATAACAATGTGTTATTATTATTATTATTATTATTAGTAGTAGTAGTAGTACTATTGTTATTATTATTACTATTATTAATATTATTAATTACTATTATTAATTATAATAATATTTGACAGTGGTTCTGTGTGCAGCATGTCGCTGGATAAACAGTGTGTACAGTGTTCCATGTGTGTGAAGCTCCAGCTGAGCATCAGCCCGTTAACACGCTGGTTATTGCCGCCTTGTTGTGACTGCATGAATGAATCCAGCAGCCAGAACCAATGATACAACACAGAGAGCGCACAGGTGTTTATCTCATAATAATCCCCGCTACACATTATTTTGATGATTTTTGAAAAAAAAAAAGTGGTGGTATGTTCATGTGAATCAGAAAAGTATGGATTTTAAAGTGGAAACACTGACGCAAAATGAAAAGAGCAAAAACATGAATATTTTCCTAAAGACTAACGTATAAATTCAAACTGATTTAGTTTCGATTCTGGGTAAATCCAAATAATTGAATTAATCATTTTTTCTGAACATCAGGCATTTTAATTTATAATTCTCCATCACACAGACTGACAGTGTCGTGAAATAACTGGTTGCTTTTAAAATGATGTTCAGGCTTTCCATTCAGAATCAAACTCTCTCTATATATTTCCTTGTATGTTTGATATTTTACTGTCAATAAATGTTTTACTTTTTACTCAAATAAACAAATGCATTAATTAATTCATTCATTCATTCATTCATTATATCAAAATAAACTAGAAATGACAGACACCACACAGGAGATCGTCTAGTAGAAGAAATGGGCTGAAACATGAAGAATTTCCTGCGTGTTTTCACACTTGTATTTTGGCTGAAATGAGGCCCAAATAAATCGGGCGCTTAATTAATTCAAAATGTCTCCGGCATCGAGGCGGGGAGGGCTCCTACCTATTATTTACCTTTAATTCCATTGTGTTTTATTCCGCCATGCTTTACTGACAGCAGCTCACAGATTCCAGCTCAGCCGCTCGGAGAGAAAAACAGCTCAGACAGTGTTGGAGCGATCACAGGGGAAAATGACTATATATCGACAGAAATCGTCTGCTGTCGATCCGTGCATCAAGTCCCTGAACCAAAACACGTGTCACACAACTCCACAAGCTCCGAGGCTTGTACCCCTGTCTCTCCAATAAATATAAAAATCTATTTTAGTGAAGTTTGGCTGAATTTCTGCTGGAAAAACTCACCGTTACTGAAAAAGCTATTAGCCATAGCTATAAAAAGTATTTATGTCAAATCTCCTGTTTCTAATATTTGCTCCACAACAGTGAAAGAAAGAAAGAAAAAAAGAAAGAAAGAAAGAACCTCTTCAAATTTAAGTTTTCTAAGTTTTTTCTGATTTGTTTGACAGTAGCTTTAGCTAAATTCACAGTTAGATTTTAATTCAGGTCATAAACGTGTCAGTGTAAAAATAAAAAAGTCCGATTTTCACGTTTGTGGTTTTAAAGATTTCTAAACACATTTTTCCCGCTTTAATTTCCCCATAATATGTTTGATTTGCTGAGGAAGGTTTTGGTCATGTAGCATAAATGTATTCAGGTGTTTCGTGTGAGAAATCATAACAAAAACATTATAGACGAAACACTAAGTGAGTTTGTGGGGTTAACGTTCCTTCATGGTTTTCTTCATGAAACTATTGCCTTACCAGATGAAGGCCTGTCCGAGTACCGGGTGCAGTAGACCCAGGCAGGCCAGAGCAGGGGTTGGGATTCCGGTGTTGGAGCCCCGGTACCGTTCAACACCACCAGCGAGGAGGAGTTGTTTTCCCCGGGCCCGCCACCAGTCCTCTCCTCAGCTTTCATGCCGCTGCTCCCGGTGGAAACGGCGGACACCGCGGCTCCTCCGCCGCTGCCGTTGCTCTTTTTGGGACTCGTCAAAGAGGTGGAGGAGGCGGAGGACGAAGTGCTGTCACTGCTGCAGTTGGAGTCCTGACACGGCGTCCTGGGAAGGCTTGGCCTGCTCACCACCGGGTGGACGCGCTCGCGTCCGGAGGTCTGCGCCCTCTCCCGCGGGCCCAGTTCGAGTTCCTTTTTGCAGCCAAAGTCCGGCCGCAAAATGTTGTCGATGAAAAAGTTGGTGGTTCTGTGGGTCTGCTGGGCGACCTGCAAAGGCAGTATGGGCGGTGAAGGCAGGCTGGGAGACGGGGAGACGCTTTCTCCCTCGCTACTATCCGTGCTATTCAGATCCCGCTGCTCCTCCATCGCTGCTTCTTTGAAGAACGTGGCTACGGTCCTCTCAATCCACTTAGTGGGCCTGCGTTTGTATCCAAAATATACTACAAGAAAGCACTAAAACATTGTTATTTTCTCGCCGGGATATTGCTGCTTGGTGTAATTATTTGCAAACTGTTGACATCCTTGCGTAAAAGTGCCCCAGCGCGTCATGGTCGGTGACTTACTATCAGACTGGCTATGGTTGCTATTGCGCGCTGTTTGACACACTTGGAGCTTTTTACCGCTGCATGACAGTCGGAGCTTCACAAAGTCTTCACATCATATCGCCATGCGCCCATACACACACTCACACACACAAACCGGAGGCGCATGAATACCATCCAGGGCTCACTGAGCCAATCACCGACCGGGACACTTTTGGACTTCGGGTGACGACGTCCAATAATGTCAGGCGTTTCTGCTTCGAAGAGGGGAGCTGCGGAACAACGACGAGGCTTCACAGAGAAACCAAACAAGAGATAATCACTGCTCCGCGCTTTCAGTCGTGTTGTATCTGTTACATCTTATACAGCTGAAGGAGAGGATGCACAAACACACACACACACCACCGACATGACCGACATGACTGTCTGCTTGTGGTATTGAATGAAATCCAACTAATCGCCTTCAGATAGTTTACTGTAAACTGGACATGTATTGTGAACACATATCTCGTGTGGAAAATAACATCATTTATACTTTGAGTTTCTCTATTTGATCAATTGTCTGCTGAAAACTTCGTTTGCATTCTGCGTCTAAATATCAAACTGGGGGTTTTTTATATAGTCCACAGTACAAACGTGGAGTCCAGGAAGTTGTGTTTTGTTTTTCTCACACATAAGCACGTGCACCACATACACACGCAGTCATCATGGAGAGGCCTGCGGCTGCGCACCAAGCTACACGACACACTCACACCTCCCTGTTTCTTATGTTTTATCCAAACTCAGCTATACTCCTACTATATCTTCATATGCTATTTAAAAGGCACACATCTCTAGGTTTGATACACACCCCATCTCCACTGTTCTCTCCTTCCTTTGTGAGCTATAGCCACCATTGTCAGCCGGTATTGTTTTCCAGTCCGGGCTGAAAAACCTGCTCTTATCTCTCTATGACCGAGCACTGCCGGTGGATAATTTATAGGTTTTAATTACGCCGTATTCCGCCAGATCTGCAGGACGTTCATCACCTGAAAAGCGACTCTAAGCTTCTGTCACCGTCACAGCGCCAACGCTTCATTGCCGATAGAATAATATAATGCAGCATAATAGACAGGCACGACGCAAAGGAGCCTTTTCAAGGTGTTAATAGAAAAGCTGCTGCAGCCTGGAATACTCAGAGGCTGAGTGAAGGAACAACTTAATTGATGTTATTCATATTACGGCCTTTGTTTTATTTGTTTTTTACGTGGGTCTAAAGGCCTCAGCGCGACTCTTAACGAATTCCTGCGCTGTTCACAGGATATATAGAAACATCCGCAATAATCCTGCTCATACTGCTACAGGATCAAAATATCTGACATCTACTGGTTAATGATTTTTTCTGATGCTTTAATGACCGTTATGGTCAGCGTAATATTGTATTGATTGATTTTTGCTTTACGATCCAATAATAAGTCTATAATCTATCTATCTATCTAATAATAATAATAATAATAATAATAATGTAATACTGTATTTTATTTGAAAATAGTTCATTTCAAAAAAGTATTGTGAACGATTCAAATATGTATAAATATAATGAATTATACGTGTGAAACAAAACAATTTATATAATGATAGAATTGTTGTAAATCACTCTGCTATTTATCAACATAATGATCTGTAGGTAATGTGAAGTGTACAGGTACGAGCTGCCAACACATTACACAAACGTATTTTTCTCCCCCTGGTTTGATTCCTAATAATAGTTTTCTGAGTAAATCCAGTCAGATTTGCGCTGCTGTGTTTATTCACCTCACAGACTACACACACACACACACACACACACACACACACACACACACACACGTTTGTTCTTCTGACGCTATGAGAGCACTCATTGCCACGGTGCATTCAAGCCTCCTACATTAATCTCAACCATCACAAAATTCCCAGTTCTTCCCTGAATCCTAAAACCAAGCATCAAACAGGAACCTAGAGGTCTGTGAGGAAGTAAGGACCAACCACAGCGGCAAAAACTCACTGGCAAAAAAGACGCAGGTAAAGTGAGGCTGGATGGAGGCTTGTCATTCAGACAGCCAGCTCTCTCAGGGCGTGTTTTTAATATTCATAACATATCATATAACTTGTCTATAGTTTAAATAAAGATTAATATTCAGTCTAAAAACATCTTTCTATTTCTACACTAAAGGACACGGGCTACTGCTTGATCAATCGTAACATACAGTATAAATCTAAGGATAATAAATTCAAAATAAGTCAATTAGTTAAAATAAATCTACCACCGGGACATGTTCAGGCACCTCCGGGTATTTGAGCATGGTGTCACCTGTGTGTTTCATTTTTATAAAATCGACGTTACTGCTGTAAAAATATAATGATTTTTGTGTTGTTAATTACAATAGTATGTAAATAATAATACAGATAATCTGTCAGTTGATCTTTTTAAAAGTGGAAAATATTAATTTTCGTTCTTTATGAAAATATTTGAGACATTTTTTAAGGAATGTGAACACCGAGCTTCTGTAGGAGTTTTTGAAACATTCTGCTGTTGGCGAATCGGACACTGAAGCTGCGGGTCACGTAAACCGCAGAGATCAGTTTGAAGGAATCTGTCCAGTCATGTGGACAAAGGTCACAACAGCTGTAGGTCTGTGGATCAGCAAACTTTCCGACGCCTTTATTCAGATCCAGTCTAATGTCTCAGTAACTGAAGCTGTTTCTGTTTAAAAGGGCAAAATGTTTGGTAAGCTCTTTAAAAGCTGTCTGCTTTTTGCTTTCTTTTGCTGATCTAAAAAAAGAAAATAATTTTAATATGTGAAGAATAGCTATATCACCACTTTACCAGAAATGATTTAGATTCATAATTACACAATAAAAACGACAAAATGTTGAAGCGACCAAGTGGTGGCAAAGTAGAAAAAGCTGTAAGGTGTATAACACAAGTTAGATTCTATTTTCAGTATGACACAAATGCCTCCTCACGCATCTCACACCCGAAATGCTCTGACACAGCCCAGGACTCTGAGAGAAAATGAGACCAGGCGGACATCTAGTGGTCAACGACAGTAGTGCGTGTACTGCGCGTGACAGTAAAGCGCGTCCACATAAGCAGAAACTTCTACACGGTGCAGGGAACACATTTGCAGGATGACTTGACTTGACTTTGTGACTCCTATGCAGGATCATTTTTGGGGTCCCTGTTTTGAATCGATATGAGGAATTTAAACCCTTTGATGATCTGTAGCAATGCATCACAGTAGGTTCTTGAAACATAAATGAAAAACAACAACAAAGAACCCAAGTAATTTAAGACCATAGAAAATAATAAAGGTAAAAGAAATTCCCTCTCTATGACCATACATGTGCAGAAGCTTTAGAATGGCACCTGCAAATCAAAGATTTTTAAGATACCAGGCAAAATTATGAGCAAAGATTCAAATCAGATCCGTTGTTTCTACAGTCTTGTGATATGAAATTCAGCAATTTGGTTTATTATATAAGAAAACTAATTATGTAAAGAGCAGGGATGTCCAAACCTTTTATATAGAGGGCCAGATTTGCTGATGATTCCTGTTGGCCTCTCAGAAAAAGATTTGACAACAAAAGTTACATACACAAATGCATGTTTTAAAACAATTTTATTATCATTGTGACAGTTATCGTTTTTAATGTCAATAAAGCCACACAGGAATTATCAAATGAAAAAAAAAAGTAACTTCATCACAGAAAACGAGGATGTGATCACAGGATTCTGGTGTGTCAAAGCACTTACTTGCTTACTCAACTTACCAGTTGAGCTACCAAGGACAACATGCCAGCGCGAAACATACCTGGTATAGAGCAAATCAAAGTTAATAGCTGTTTCTGCAGTGATATCAAAGACACTTCCCAGTGGTGTATACCTGTTTCTTTAAATATTAGGGAGCAAATATAATGTGAGAGATATTTGAATTACATTTAATTCTACTAAAAGATTTTGAAACTAAACCAGTAGCTTGGGGGCCCACTAAAGGCTGCGTCTATGCATCTGCATAGACTGCATAGCGCAAGAAACGGTACTTGTGTTGACAAATGGCAGATTAGTCTCTAATTTTTAAATATAATGTGAAGTTTATATTTTGATACATAAAGATACAGTCTGTAACTTTTTTTAGATATTGATTTTAATAGAAATATCTTAATTACTCTCTTACTCTTAATTTTCAGAGTGATTTTGAATGCTGCCTCTATGGGTCGATGATTTTGGATTCCACAGACCGTTGTTCTGTAATTTTGTCTTTAAACATATTATATGTACAACAATGTGGAGTCAAAAGCAAAAAATGTAGGGGGAAGACAGTTTATAGATGTTGCAATGAAAGTTTATAAAACCAAATAATGAACTAAGGGATGGCTGCCAGCTGGAGAGGAAAATGCTGACATGAAAATGATCCCAAACACACTGCGCAACAAATCACGCAAGAGTCTGCAAGATGAGTCATAGCAGCTGGACTTTTTTCTTGTAATGTTGAAATGCCAAATAGCAGGTGAATCTTCGGGTTGAATCTTCTTCAGTCTGAGGAAAGTTGGCTCAAATGGTTTTTCCTCCAGGTTGGTTTCACTTCACCTCTGCCCTGAATAGGCTCATTCAGTGAAATAAATTCAGGGGAGGGGTGTTTTTAGATTTAACTGTCACACCCCTGGCAACTCCTCCTGCCCCCATTAGGTGCATCATTAAGTGTGGCCAACCTTATGGAGATGTGAATTGGGCCTGATTTTTTGGGGATGAATGAAAGAGCAGCATGGCAGATTGATAAGAGTTTATGTCTAAGGCCTCCGTCGAGTGAGGGGTTGTTTATTTGCACATGAAAAGCTTCTCTCACCCCTCTCTCAAACCACCTGTCTTCTCTATCTAATATTTGTACATTATTGTCCTCAAAAGAGTTCTTTGTCCTTCAAATGAAGGTACGCAGCTGATTCTGGCCTTGAGGTGTTGCTACTTCTGTGCTGGGCCATCCTCCTGTGTAGCAGCTGTTTTTCCAATCTACAGCGCAGATCACTCTTCACTGCAGTGAACTACATTGCTCTTCTAATGTTTAGGTATCTGCTCTTTGGGGTGGATAAATCTCTGTCTCAGTGTATTAGTGGGTTTGAACAGTACAGGTATGTGGTGTTTTCCAAAGATCCCTTTTGTAAAAGAATGAAGCAGTGTGCTGTAATGTATACACCCAAATGCTCAATGGTTCCTGTTAATAGAAACCAGTCAGAGTTCATTCAAATACAATTATTTTCTTCAAAAGGTCAAGTGCTTTCATAGTTCATTTAGTTCTTCTTTTCATGCAATAACTCAAGTTCATGTCTAACTCATTAGCATGTCATGTGTTTTAAATGTTTGCTGAATCAGCAGTGTGTGTGCTTTGGTGATCAGAATTTGAAATTCTTCACAAACACGGCAATATCATCAAGTAGTGGTTTTGTAGTGTGCTTGCTCAAGTGGGATTGTTGGGTTTTCTACAAATATTCTGTATATATACATATATACAGTATATTCTGTGTAATTTTGTGTGTGTGTATATATATATATATAGTCTGTGTAAAGTCTTAAACCTTACACTGTAAAGTGCCTTGAGATGACTTATGTTGTGATTTGGCGCTATACAAATAAAGCTGAATTGAATTAAATTAAAATAAAGTTGAATTAGCTTTCTAACTGCAGTTAAATTAAAATGTTGCTGTCCCAAGATACAGGTGTAACAGTGTGCACTTGCAAAAGACTACTGAAAATCTTTCTATTTTTTTCAGCCTCTTAATTAATTGCTGTGTTGGGCTTCTTTAGGTGCTTGTCTTAAAGTTTGACTAGTTATTATTATATAATTCTTGCTGTATACATTTTAATGTAACACACATTAAGTTTACTTGATATGTAATGTTCTATATACATAGATAGGGCAGCGGTGGCGAAAAGGATGGAGTCCAGAAGGCCACCAGTTCAATCCCGACAACCTGCAGGATTAAGTGGTGGCCATGCAAAAGCATGTGTCACTCCCTTATCCACAGCACTGTGATGCCCTTGAGCAAGGCTGAGTCATTTAAGAATGAATTGTGATCTGTTCTCTGATGTAGATTTGATGTAGATTTGAGGACTTAGGACTTATTAAATACTTCAAGTGAACCGATAAGGAGGGTATACATAATGTTTAATTTCACTATGCATTTTGGTACAAACTACACTAATGTTCCATGAATCTAGAAGACACAACAGGCTACAGCTATGTTTAAAATACTTTAATGTCTCCAAGCCTTGGTCACTTGTGGGCCACTGCGAAACCTGACAAATCTGATGTCACTAATGAGTGGGCCTACAGCAAACAAAATATCCATCATCTCTCTTTTGTGCTGTAATTCTATTAGATATTAGATTTACAGATGTGATTTATTTCAAAGAGGCATTTCTTTACCTTTATATGACATAGGACACTTTAAATGATGCCACGCAGATGTGTTTTCTGTTAATGTTTTGCAAGTCCTTGTTGCGTTTGTGGTTAAAATAGCAACTTCCTCATTCTACTAATCAGCTGCACAGCATGGTTGTTTGCCACCTCAGCTACTCGGATACAGTTCCTTCCTCTACTTATGTGTTCTTTTGTGGGAAGGTCCTGTTGCAATCTGGGGAGGATCATGTTTTCCTAACACTGGGCACTGTGTGTCATAAAGGTTCCTAGTAGGAAGTAAGGGTTACTCTGGACTGTAGAGAGCATGGAGACATCAGTGGACAAGATGACAGACAGAGTCTCATACACCCAGAGTAACCCACTGTTTGGCATGTCACTCAGCAGGAGCGATCGCTACAGTTTCCAGCCTGATGGTGAGTTTGAAGACACAAAGTAATTATGGTGATAATGTAAAATAACATGGTGGCCTTATTCACAGAATTTAATATTGAAGAACATGTAATTAACGCTTCTTGGTTAACGCACAATAATTTGTCTTAGTATATGGATTTAGCGACTCAGAAGAATTTGTATTTGCTTCATTGTGAATTTTGAATAATTTGCAGAGGCTGTATTATGATCAGATTTCTAGTGATAAACACAAAAAATGTACGTCTCAACATTTTGCACCAGTTTCTTGTTATTATTAAAGATTTTGTCTCTCAAAAATGGTCACTCTCTGGAACATTGTGGTGTGTACCATAACCACTCTCCTGAAAACCCCAAATTTGAAAATGTTGGGACATTCAGCATCTCACATAGTCTAGTCAGTTATGTAGATTAATTATATTGCTAAGATATTTACATACAGTTTAGCATTTCCTGCATGAAAGTGGAAAACCAAAAATATTGAAACCAAAAAATGATCCTCAATGGTAACATAGATTCAAATGTAGACAGAAGAGTTACCCAGTGTTAAACAATGTTAAACTATGTTTACTCATTTATCAATGGGTATCAGGCTGCTATATACAGTATATACTGGGACAGGTCACAACATTATCTAGTCTGAACCTACAGCATTTTTAGACTTTTAGATTTTTAGAGCTAACATCTTTAAATCTGCTTTTAATTCATACCCTCATTCAAAAAGGAGGGAGTAATAAAGAGATCCAACCTCACTCTGCTGATGCTAAACTGCTGTGCCCTCACTATCTCCGGTGTCAGTTTTATCTGAATGTTCCAGCCATTAGTGCTTCTTATCTAGGTCTATTAGTCCTGCTAATTTTGATAGTTGAAGTACAGCACTCAACAAACCTTTCTTATGGCAGACGTTTTTGTTCTTATGGTACCTGTGCAGCTTCTACAGAACAAATTTCATTTAAAATTGTGTTCAACCTTCACTTTATCCATTTTCCCTGGTTTAGAGTTCATTCAGTCCTTTAGCTGCTAAGTGTTAAATTATGTTCAGCAACAACTTTGTATGCTGTATGGGGCTGGACAGGTTATGGGTTTGATAGGTCAAAATGTCTGCTGTAAAAGTGGTCTGATGTAGCTACAAGCCGTCCTTTAATGTTTAGCAGTGACACTGAGATGAAGACAGTTTAAACTTTACAGTTATTGTGAGCAAACAAGCGCCCCTCCCATTACCTTAACCTCTTGCCTTCGTAAGGGTCATGAAAGTGCTGGAGCCTATCCCAGCTGTCATTAGGTCACACGTGCATTCATACCTACAGACAATTTAGAGTCACCAATTAACTTAACATGCATATCTGTGGATGGTGGGAGGAAGACACAGGGAGAACATGCAAATTCCACACAGAAATTCTTGCTGTGAGGCAATACTGCTAATCACTACACCACTGTGCCACCCCAGAAAACAAGAAATTAATGTTATTTTAGAGCAGATAATGGAATAGATTATAGGAGTATGGGTACAATATCTCAGTTCAGTTGATTAAATTAAAAATTTGCCATGCTGACCTCTGACCCCAGCAACGTGATTACCACCAATTGGTGTTTATTTACTGTTTATTTACTGTGGATGATAAGTGTATATAACATTTTGACTGGGCAGTTTCTCCACCAGCTGCCAACGTTAAACCTACAAGTGAATGAAATAGCAGCTATGAGCAATAGGTGGTAGCAAAGTTTCATCTTCCCTGTTACACAGGCACCACATACCATTGGAGAGACATATGAGGGTTCTGCTGCAAGTGTTTACAGCACCATTTTAAAATTATCAATTTTATTTGAGTGTTTGATTCCGCATAGATGGCATCAACACATAACACATAACACATAAAACTATAAATAAATAGATTACATATTTCTATAAATATAAATATAAATGCAGCCTAATTGGGGGAAGTAAAATAAAATACAGTATTTACACGAGATCCATACATATTGCTTAAAATCTTACAGTCTCAGCTTGAAAAGGTTTTATTTTCCACAGCATTCTCTCCATGGCCCTACTGTTTTAAGAAATTTTACAATTTTGTATGTTTTTTCCAATATGACCAATTATTTCAACTTACAAAATACATGCCAGTAAATGAGTTTCCAATCAGCACCTTAATGCAAAAGATGAAAAGTTTAAAAAAAAAAAGGTTTTTACATTTAGCTGACCTGGAAAAGTTTTTTTTAATTAAGTGTGACACAAAACGCAGTGAAACAGTCTCAGTAAATTAAACATGGTAAACATGAAGCATGCAACTTAACTGTCCACTGAAGAGATGAAAAATACTGTAGTAGCCAATAAAGCAGAAATTAATACACTTATTCTTATCATGTGTTGCACCTTTTTATACAATGTTTTATATGGCCACTAACTGGAAAATTAGGGCCACTTGCTTAACACAGTGCAGTAACTCCTAGTTGCAAAATGATGGAACATGAAGCCATTTTTCATTTGCAGCTTTTCTTGAAATTTAGACAGGCTGTTAATCAACTTCATAGTGTTATATAGTAAGGGTGTGCAATATATATTGTTTTCAATAATATCGAAATTCTCATTTTGACGATGAGGCAGCAGGCATTATCGAGTATTTAACCCACTTGGCGATAAAGTGTTTAAACAAATGATTACGCAAAGCTACTCAAGTTTTACTAGTGCACCTGCCCGCTCCAAGTTGATGCAGCAGCATGCCATTCAGTGATGGACGTTAACCCGCCACCGAGCTATGTCAGAAGAAACAGAGCCAAATGAACAAGCTAACAGATTTGCAGTCGTAGTCTTCCTCTTTAGAGCTGGTGACAAGTTGTGGGAGATGGTTTGGTTTAAGAGGGAGGACGTCAGAAAAACCAGCCTAATCTGTTATTTATGTGGAAAAGCTGTTACAGTGAAAGACACTGCCACAACAAACCTGTTTCACCATCTCCGGACCAATCACCAGACTCAGTATGAGGAATATGCTTTGGGGGTCTGTCAAATTCCCGGTAGTGGTGAAAGGAAAAAAAAGCAACAGCAACAAACTCTGGCAGAGTCATTTGTCAAAAAGAACCAAAGTGTTTCTTTTACCAGAAGAAAAGACATAACCAAAGTGGTCACAAATTACAGTAAAGCCTTGGATTGCGAGCTTAATTCCGCTCCGCAAATGTGCTCAAAATCCAAAACTTTACTTTACTCTACTTTACTTTACTTTGCAGGCGCTTTTATCCAAAGCGACTTACAAGGAGAAGACACCAGCAATTACCATTCGGTTTCCATAAATTAGTTACAAAACTAAGAGCCCTGATAAGGCCTAACTTGTCAAGAAAAAGAACATGCTAGGGAGTGTTAAGTGCTAGACGATTTTAAAATTTTTTTTTTTTTTGTGAGTGTGTGTGCGTGTGTGTGTGTGCATTTTAGACTCATTTGAAATACTTTTTAAACAAGACATATATAAACAAGACACCATATAAACACTCGTATATGAAAACGAATTTCCCCATAAGAAATAATGGAAACTCAGATGATTCATTTCACAACCCAAAAATATTTTAAGAAAAATTAGTAATACAAAATATAAAGTCAAACCAACTTACACTCTGGACTGAAACGTCCTGTCCAGCGCACGTTCACTACTTCTCTTATTAATGAAATCTGTTTATTGAGTTATTGAGCAAATGTAAATATGCACACATCCGTATAAAATATAATTTACTGTTCTGACCGATCCTGACTAATCATGAATAATTAATGAAGTTACCGATGTTGCGACAGTTGCAGAAATGCATACATAAGTTCTCAGTGTGTAGATGTTTCATATGGATCCTTTTTCAAACTCACAGGAAATCATTCTACATACAACTGGAAGCTACAAACTAAACTTTAGTGATTTATTAATGTTAATTAATGTTTTGAAACAACTCAGATTACGCTGGAATTAGGAGACAATATAAGTGAGTCTCATTCATTTCATACGTTGAGAGAAGTTGTGATCACGTGAGGCTCCGCAGACAAGTCTATACATACCACTCATTTTGCAAGTTTTGAATATATTCAACAAGACATGTTATTCCAAAAGCATTGTTTATGTATTTTTTTCTGTGTCGTTTCTTTTTTATCAGGAACAGTAAATATCCTATTACAGAGCAAACAGATCAAACATAAGGCTTAACAACTTTTTGGGTTATTAAAATATCGTCAAATTATTGTTATCGGGAAATAGCAAAAAATATCGTGATATAATATTTTGTCAATATCAAACACCCCTACTATATAGCACATACTGTATATCTATAGTATATATAGTATTTAAGTGGTTTATTATAAAAAAAATTTAAATAAATAAAAAAAAATAAGAAAGCACAAAGAAGGAAACACGATTGAGCACACAATACAGCACAACACTGTCATGAGAGCTGATGAACAAACAACTACCTGCTACACAGCAGAATTATGCCCCACTCCCCATGGATCCTCTAGAACCCCGTATCACACACCTTTAAATGGAAATATTCAATATTCAATAACTGTGTTACGGTGTTGGCAAGAGTTGATGCCACAGCAGAAGTTTGACTTCCCAGCTCTCGCTGTTTGAGAATGATGGCGAAACAAATACACACAATACTCTTTGCCATTGTTTTATTGTTACGTTATGCCTTCCTATTGGCTGTCACATCGTACAATCAACTAAAATCACATAGAACTGTGAGCACATATCCCAACAGACTGGGTCTCTCTCAGGAGAGTGCTTTCCTGTACAGCTCAGTTGTGTTTTGCTTCTTCATCTTCTACATTATTTTAGAATAAATCACTCGAAAGACCATCTTGACATAAATTCTGTTTTTTTCTATGACAAGTGTTTTAATTAAGTAACTTAAACAAAGAATATAAAACAAAACAAAGCATGAGGCGTGAGAGTAGGTAGATCAGTAAGTG
>JAUBNQ010000013.1:17626893-17641383 GCA_032353495.1 Ctenopoma kingsleyae
CTAAAGTTATCCTTATGCTTAAATCTTTACCTGACATATTTCTCTGCATAACCTAAGGTACCAAGAGGTTCCTTCAAACACTTACCTGTCCATCAGACGGTCCTCCAGGTGGATCAGACGCCATCATTGCTACATAGATCGCTCCACCCAGTGTGCGTAAATAATGCTGCATTCACACACAAGTGTGGCCGTGGGAAATAGAATGCTCAAAATGTCGCTGTTAAGCTGTACCAAGCAACGCTACTGATGGCTTTCGAGCAGTTATTATTGTGATGTTAGATCTGAAACAGCTTTAAAAAGTACAGCTTTCTCTTCGATGTCCATTTTGTTCACAGCTACCGCTTGAACATGTAGTGTAGGAATTTCCTAGTCAGAATTACCCCAATTCCCATACTTCGTGAATGCAACACACCTAAGTGTACCGGCCTCAACCATTTTGATTGGTCATCATTGTTAAGCCCGCCCCCAGCGCCAGATCACTGCCAAAGGTCTGAAACTGAGAAAATACTATCTGTACTTGAAAAAATAAGATCTGAACCCGAAGAAAAGAGTTGAAACTGCAGGAAAGATGTGAAACTGAAAAATAATGACAAAACTAATGGCCCCATTATAGCACCATACCCTTGTCTTTCAATCCTAGTGATGTCAGTGTTGCCAGACGTACGATAATTATTTGTACAATAATTTTACCCTCAGTACGATCAGTAATTCCAAAAATCCCATAATGTACGATAATTTGACCCCTTCATTTTATGGCTACATTGCCACTAGCACCACAAGGTACGGATCTTTTTTTTAAACAGACGCACACACTATGTGTAATCGCGTCCCTTAACAGCCAATCAATGCACGATGTAACACAATGACGTAAACAATGAGGAGTGGTTTGAGCGCAGAGGGATACATCGTGCACACAGGTAGAGGAACTGTTCTGTCTAGATGAGGTTTTTACAACAGTTCCGTAGGTAAAAAATGCATTATAGATTACAATGTGCATAGTGTATGATAATGTGTTATTTAAGCAGATTGTCTGAGCCACGTCAGAATATAAATTGTGTGCGTACGCTAATTTTCCTCAAAATACGATAATTTTAAGCTGCTGGTACGATACTTCAACTTTTAATATCTGGCAACACTGCGTCCCTTCCTGTTCCTGTACAGTACAAGTCAAACGTAGCTGCCACTTGGAGGGAGCGGAGCTTCAAGCTCTAAAAAAAAGTCGCTTGCAAGTATCATTAGTCGCGGGTTTTAGAGCTTGTTTTCTAAAGTATAGTTACTTATTTGGGCTTTGCTCCCTGTTTGAAACCCTCATTATTCTCTCCACAATAACGTGAAACGCGATGGTTAGTACATTTCCAGTCAGGATCCGTTGTTGTGCCAGAAAAGGCCGCCCCCCGAATTGTTATCATTATGTGCAAAAACGCTACTTATAGGTGCACAATGATGACAGCCTTTTTAAGAATCGAGTGGCTGCTTTTAGCGCTTGTTTGTATACACATGGTTGCTTGTTTCCCTCTCCGGAACTGGCGGTTCTACCTGACGGACCTGTCGACTTGAATCTGACGTTAAGTTTCACTTTTGACTTATATCTCAGTCGGCAGGTTTACAACTTCAAACCGTGTGACTTCTTCATCGTTCATCACTCTATAGATTTCACTCAGGAGAAGCTGAGGCAAAATAAAGTACAGATAGGACACCGTATTTTTTAGAGAAGATTGTTAACCGAACTGTTTGTCATTCTTTGTAAACGTTTTCGTTTCGTTTCGTTTTCGTCAGGTAATGGCTGTCATGTACAACAACAAGGTGAGGATCTTCAAAGTCTTTTCAGAGTGCTTGGTTGTAAGTGATCTAGCATGGTTGGTAACAGTATGGTTTCTTTTCGTCAGTTGAACTGCGATCTGGAGGAGGCAAAGAAAGAGCTGGAGACTTGGAAGGTAAGAGACAGTTCAAAATAACGTCCACCATTTCATCGCCTGTTCGTGAACAGAAAAGTCACAGAGTCAGGAACCAACGAGCTTACTAAGAATTGAACAATCCCATTAAAGCAGTGTGCAAAGTATGGTCAGTCATGGTGTGTCTAGGTGTGTTTAATAGGGGAAACTAGACAGAATGAGGTCAGGCAACGTCCGGTTGATGAAAAAAAACATCCTGGCTTTGTTGTTATATTTAGAGTCTCTGTTGTACTGTGTATTTGCTTGGAGCCTGTTTGAAAAGCACTACAATTCACAATCATTACGTATGGACAAACCACCTAAGTAAGGCTGAATCATTATTTGGTTTTCTCTGGTCCCTTTCATGGTTTGGATCCATGCAGGTAGTTTTGGTTTCAGTTGTACATGTTGAGAAATGTTTCTTTGATTACTTCTTTCACTGCACTAAAGGAAAATTTTATGTTAAGGCAAAAACTTGTCTTTGTACAAATGCTGTTCTCATTGATCAAGAACTGGATCTAATTTCTCCTGTAAGACACAGTTACACCGCAAACAGGTGTAGCGCTTTTTCATCAGAACC
Source organism: Ctenopoma kingsleyae (assembly GCA_032353495.1). Classification (NCBI taxonomy): domain Eukaryota; kingdom Metazoa; phylum Chordata; class Actinopteri; order Anabantiformes; family Anabantidae; genus Ctenopoma; species Ctenopoma kingsleyae. The sequence goes on from JAUBNQ010000013.1 coordinate 17,629,405, forward strand.
TTTTATTTTTTTGGCTTTAAGACTAAAACAGAGAAAGCTGATGATGCAAAATCCCGGCTGATAATGGAAAAACTGGAAGAAGATGAAGCCAAGGAGAAGGCCAAGCAAGAGATGTTGACTTGGGCCGAAAAGCAAGATGAGTATCGGAAGAAATTCACTCAGAATATGAGCACAGTGCAGGTGGTGTTACTGTCATCTTTGTAACATTTAATAGTTTCTGGGGAGAAATGGAATGAACAACAAATTTCCTCTCTTGATTCTTTGACATAGGATGAAATCCTGAAACTTGCCAAAAACAAACTGGATTTATTAGACAAACTGAAAAGATGCCAAGCTGAACTGGATGAGAAGAAGGCAGAATCCACAAAACTGAAGCAGAAATTCAAGGTGAAAGTCCTTAGGATGAGCCAGCTAAAATCATAAGGAGACAGTTGGTGCACCCATTTGAGTGTATTAATTAGGAACTATACGATACAATAGTATAATCATGTAATAACTAATAATAATCGTGTTATTCTTCTCCACCTGTCCAGATCTATGCCCAGATTCCAGATACAGACGTGAAGTTCAGTGCACAGCACAAAGAGGAGAGTAATGACGTTAGTCAGCCAATTAGAGGGGTGTTTACCATCAGCGAGAGAATCATTTTGTTTCTGCAAGGAGGGCAAGCTCTCATTACCTTTGAAGAAGAAAAAGGTACATTATTATTACATTATTTCACATGCTTCACTGTGTGATTAGCCCATTTTAGACAGATCTTTATATATTGCCATTAAGCTGACATGCTTTGGTTACTTACACTGAAAGATCCAAAGACAGTCAAAAACCACACCAGTGTTCATTGGCAGGTGAAGGCATCAAGATGTGATATCGACCATGTATAACATGACCTATAGAAAAACAAACAAAATATGGCATGTGTTTTAGTGTGCTTTTGCTAGTGCTTTCTTAACTGCAAAGTCGGTATAAGTACATTATCACAAACTCAGAAACACTTACAGTTCAATGTTCTTTAGTCTTCCTGGTGTGAGAAAACTGATAAACCAGAAATTGGACCTTCCATATTTAGCCAGAAAATAACAACCCCTAGCACCAAATGTCCACTTTATAATAAGACAATCATTGCAAACAGCAAACATAAACACATACATCAGATACATTTATTCAGCACAGACTAGATTTTTATAGCAACCAACTTTAGAATTGAGTTGCATGTAGCTATCCAGTCAGCAGTGGGTGCTGATGCTTTGGTCACAAATCAAAAGATAGAAATGATTCACCAGCAAACAAGTGTTGTTGGCCCAAAATGATTCCAGCCACTGGTTTAATTACCAGTGAATGAAAGGTAAAGTTGCAGCTGTGATGTGTTCTGTCCTCCAGTGGCCTCTCAGATCCTGAAGATTGCCAAGTGCTCTGTCTCCTGTGAGAACACAAGTGTGGATGTGAAACCAAAAAGAATATCCCTGGATCCTGCTGTGAAGTTTGAGGTACATTCTGTTGTAGTAAGGGTGATGTCCCACTGTCAGACTGTGACAAATTAGTGCTTTGTGTCAACTCACACAAATTCACTAAATGTATTTGTCAACTTAACAATGGCCTCATTTAGAGGCCAACTCACAGCTGTGTAGCATTATCCAAAATTCTAAACACACATGCATAACTGCTCAATTATCTTCATAAATGTCAAACTTCCACATTAAAACCTAACTCTCCTCTCAAAATTGCGTAAAACAAAGACATCCAAACTAGCAAACTAAACCTAAAACAGCATAACTAAGAGATGGTTCAGAGTCACCTGAGCCATCTCTAACTATAAGCTTTATTAAAAAGGAAAGTTTTAAGTCTAGTCTTAAAGGTAGAGAGGGTGTCTGCCTCAGCAAAAAAGTCTTTTTATCTTGTTTTGAGAGTGATATACTAAGCAAGCACAGAAATGTGTAATATCTTACTGCAAAAGCAGATTATTTCACTTAATTTTAGAAGATTCACATTAGAATCAAGTGAAATTATCTGTCCATGCAGTAAGATAATTACACTTGGTAAGATTTCCTGAAATACTAAAAATAAGACATATATTCTCAAAAGAAGATAATATCTAAATCTTACCAAGTGTAAATATCTTACCTCTAAGAGTAGTTTTACTGCACCATACGTTTTACTTTTACTTGAGTAGTTTTGTGAAGAAGAAAAGCTTCTTACTCCGCTGAATTGGACAACACTCGACTCGTTACTTTTGTTTTTTACCATTTATTCTACATTAGTTTCCCCAATCAGATGTAGTAACAATGATCACATGACTCCGTTTCACCACTGGTAATAAGGTCTCTACATTGATTGAAGTTGGTTCTTGCTGACGTGCAAATGCGCACACTTCACCCGTGAGATCACCTGTTAGCTCACTCTGGATTCAGAAATAGGTGATTTAGCTCTACATCCCGATCAACCAACAGACTTCAGCGACTAGACTTCAGTGGTCTCTGTAAATAAGAGTCTTTCTGTCCATGTGACCATACGAACAAACAACCTGAGAGATTGAACGGGTGAAGTGTGCACACCCAGCTGTACAGCAGAATATTTGTGCGTGTCAGCAGGAACCAACTTCAGGAACCGACTTCAATCAATGTAGCAAGATTATTACCGAGCTGTGTTATGTCTGCTCACGTCTGAATTAAACGTCCCCAATAAAACTGGACATGGTTCTAATTTATGACAGACATTCAGATACCAGATTTTGGCTACAACAACATGTGAATGAAAACACTGTATAGTTAGTTTGGGCTAAGACTTGTAATTTTAGATGTGGTGTTGTGACGCTAATGCTGTTAATAATGTTTATGGAGATGTAAAGTGTATAAAAGTCTAATGGTCATTGTCCAGTGAGCGGAAACAGTTCACCTGTAAACTAGGAGAGGGACACACTGGGCTTCAAAGTGCTGTATGACAATTATTAATCCATGCCCCCGATTTATTAATCGACAGACTTCAGTGACGTCTGAAGTCTGACGTCTGTAACTTTGTGTCAACTTTTTGTCTTTGTCAACTTTACTTTTTTTGTCACTTTTTTGTCTTTGTCAATTTTTCTTTTTTTGTCATCTTTTTGTCTTTGTCAACTTGAAATAACTTGACGCAGTTTGTCTTTTCGGCAACAAACCTCCCATGTGATTTCTCCGGAAATAGCTAAGTTTAGTTGTAAACATGTAAACATGTAGAGACAGAAATGACGCCATTGTGTAAATAAGATTTGTTTAATAAAAGGGCAATATATAAATCTCTTCTATAGGAAAGGTAACCTTAAATGACTTCTGTTGTGATCTGGGTCTTATAGAAAACACAATTAACTTGGCCATTAAGGGGTAGGGGAAACACTGCTCTGTGATATGAGTTTATTGCAAAAGGGATTTATGACCAGATATTATGTTTTATGTACTCTTTTTTTGTCATATAGATACATACATACATAAGAAATAGCTGTTCCTTTCAATACTAAAATCACAGATGACTATACATACCACATGTGCAGTATACACAAGGAAGGTTTACACTGTACTGTAATCAGTGTTTTCATCAATGTAGGTCCATCTTGATGTTTCTACAAAGGAGCTGAAGTTTTCTAACATCCCCCCTTCCATGCCAGAAGAGAGAATGAGGGACAGACTTGAGATGAGTTTCTCTCGGCCCAGTAGAGGTGGAGGGGAGGTGGAGGGAGTAGAGTACGACAAGAACACTGGAATAGGACGTATCACTTTTCTCCACCCTGGAGGTACTGTTCTCTGGACCACATTTCCTAAGAATATGCAATCAAATGTGCCACACTTGGTATTCAGCTCCCACGTTTATATTAAAACAGTGGTTTGTTAGACAGATAGCTCTTGGACTGATCCTGAGAATATCCAGACACATTCTGTATGGGAGGGAAAGTACTGAAGGTGCAGTTTAGCTGTAGGTGCACAGGGAAATTATCATTCCAAAACATTGGCCTGATCTGCTGCACGTCAGCTACATGTGAAACTAAAAAAAAAGTTAAGGATATATTACAAATAAATCTGAATGTAGAAACTTATATTGTAATAACTGTGCATAATATAATGAAAAAATGTAATACCATAAGATAATATAATAATCAAATATAATAATAAAAGTGGTGGTTACTATTTCCATTCCAACCATCATGGCCAAGATTCAAGATTCACAATTCATTTGTGCCTCATGTGTTTGTAAACCATATACAACTATAGATATTTCTTTTATTAGCATTTTAGGTGTTTTGTGTAATGAAATTAGGTATACTTTCCCTGATAACATTGTGGAAAAGGCAAAGCCAAAAGTCAAAATAAGGTATTGCCAAATCTGGTTAAGTCTATGAATTCATAGATTTATACTTAAAGAAAAGAAATATAAAGAAAGAAATATATAGTGCAATGTGTATAGAATACATTTTTTTGACCTGTAACTTTATTCATAAATAGGAGAGAATAAATACTATTCAAGGTATTACAATATGTTATATAGTATACATATATAAGTACATATATAAGTATAGTACATATAGTATATATACTGTAGTACAATACTCATATATTAAATAAATAAATAATAAAAATATTATCAAATTGATATTTAACCCTCATGCATCACTCTGGACATTTTTGTCCAAATGGGCAAAGTAAATTTTAAATCTGATGCTGCACAAAAACTATTAATTCAAAAGGCTCAATACTTTGGGTGTCTGTTAACATATTCATGACTGATTTTTTTTAAAAATGCCCCAGCCATTTAACATTTGTGTTCTGGAAAATATCTCATTTTTTGTGTTTTTTCATAAAAAACATCTGTGACTGCAGGTAATCATATTGGCATTTAAAAGCCTAAAATCCTGAAAATGAATGTTTTGCAGTTCTCACCAGGGCTGAAGGTGTTTAAGTGATTCATTCAAAAAAAATCAGAAAAAAATATTAATCGATCATATTTTTATAGCAGTTTTTAGGAAGTGGACATTTTTGTCCTCAGTGATACAAGAGGGTAGTAAATTTTAAATCTGATGCTACACAAAAACTATTAATGCAAAAGACTCAATATTTTGGGTGTTTGTTACCATATCCATGACTGATTTAAAATAAAATGCCCCAGCCATTTAACATTTGTGTTCTGGAAAATATCTCATTTTTTGTGTTTTTTCATAAAAAACATCCGTGACTTCAGGTAATCAAACTAACATTTAAAGGGTTAAAATCCTGAAAATGATTGAATGTTTGGTAGTTTTGAGCAGGGCTCAAGATGTTTAAGAGAGAAAAAAATATTAATCTGTCATCTTTTTATAGCAGTTTTTGGAAGCGGAGATTTTTGTCAGTAAATTATCATGATGCCTGAGGGTTAAACAAATTATATAAATCATTTCCTGCACTTTAAAGTTTTACAGTACAGTAGTAGAAGTAGAATAAAACTTAACTAAAGTAAATAATTTTTTTTCAGTTTAGCTAACATGTCAACATGGCAGTTCAGCTAGCTTGTCAGCAGTAGTGCTTCTCACTGTAAATTAAAACTACAATTACTACATTGCAGTTGTATGCCATTTTGAGATATAGCATTGGCCAGAATAGATCATATATGAGGGCACAGTCTCCTTGTCCTTTGACTTTTGACCACCAAAATCTAATTGGTTTATCCTTGATCCAAAGTGACAATTTGTGCCAAATGTGAAGTAATTTCCCTCGAGGCCTTCTGAGACATTACATTCACAACAAGAATTGAACTTGAGATGACTGTGACCTTGACATTTGGCCACCCAAATACAATCAGTTCATCACTGAGTCCAAGTTGACAGTTGTGTCAAATTGGAAGGAATTTCTTTCAGGCTTTCCTTAGATAACATGTTCGCTGAATTGTCCATAGGGATGGACAACCCGAAAACATAATGACTCTGTCCCTGGCTATCACCAGTGTTGAGGCATAAAAAGTAATACATAAAAAAACTCTTCATTTTAGTTTTTTTCTACTTTGCATTATGTTTTACCTGTCAGCACAAGGTGAACAATTTGAAGATACACAATTTAAATATAAACAATGTTTGGGTCTTCCCTTCCAGAAATTTTAACCGTTTCACAGTCTGTACTTCCTTGTTCAGCTTGAATAACATTCTAGGGCTACTCACAGTGGCATAATTATATGATTATACTGACCAAATATTTTCACCACTCCACTGTCTGGAGCACAGAATTTCCACCTGTGATGATCAAGCAGTAACACAATTTATCACTGTAGCATGATGCATTGAGCCGCATGCACAGCTTTTGTGTACATTGCTGCTTGGTTGAATGTGAACTGTAATTACTAGCACAAGCAGGAGTTCAAGGAACGTTTAGTATGTTTTGGAGCTAACACTGAGAGGAGAATATTTGTTTTCTTTTAAATCATGAAAGCAAATATTGAGTGGACATGACTATTACTGGAGGGACAGTGGAGACTACACAAGTGTCTGAACGACTGGCAAAATTGTTCATTGCCTAGAGCAGCAGAAGTGAATGCACCAGTCCTGTTAATTTAATTAATTAATTTCAAATCAGTTTGTTTAATTAGGGCAAAATCACAACAAAAGTCATCTCAAGGCACATTACATTATAAGGTTTAAGACAAAATATAACTACATGGTATAAAATAATGTAGGAAACCCAACAGTCACACTTGAGCAGGCACTAGGTAACAGTCGAGAGGTTAAACTACCTTTAACTTAAAAAACCTCCAGCACAACCAGGCTCAGGGTGGGGATCCATCTGCCTCAACCAGTAGGGGTGACTGGTAAAAGGAGAAAGAAAAGAACAGTAGGCAACAAGAGACCAACAACAAGCAGCAAATAAAACACTTGGCAGGTACAGTACAGCTAATAACTGCACACTGGAAACATACAGCTCTGAAGCCGGGGATACCTGCAGAAAGGTACAGCTCTGGAAAAACTTAAGAGATAACTATATGAAAGCTGTGATTGCAAATCAGGGTTATTCTACCAAATATTGATTTCTGAACACCTAAGTTAAAACATTAGTAATGTGTTATGTAAAAATGAATATGAACTTGTTTTGTTTTGTTTTGTTTGTATGCATTAGTTGAGGTCTGAAAACACTGGACCTTTTCTGGTATTTTGACAATTTTTTATTTTCTGCAAATAAATGCTCTAAATTACAATATTTGTGTTTGGAATTTGGGAGTTATGTTGTCAGTAGTTTATAGAATAAAATAAAAATGTTAATTTTACTCAAACATATACCTTTAAATAGCAAAATCAAAGAAACTGATAATTTTGCAATGGTCTCTTAATTTTTTCCCGAGCTGTGTAGAGAGAAAGAGACAGAAAGCACAAAGCAACACTATGTGCAGTTTTACAGGGGGAGATGCAGTGTTTGAATAGTCCCCATCACATAAATAATGGTAAGACATTAGTGTGCTTATGATGTAGTGATGTTAATGTTTGTGTGCGTGTGTGTATGTGTGTGTGTGTGTGTGTAGTGGCTGGGAACCTGGCTTTGAGAGGCAAGCACCATGTGGATTTGGACTCTGCAGTGAATGTGCAGGTTGGACCCATTTACAAATATGAGCTGCGCAAGTTTCAGGTAATGTACATTACTGAGATTGATCAGCCCACTACGGTTATGGTGGGGCATTTGCAGACCCTCAAATGAGTTATCCCCTCAAATGACTTACTGTGTCCCTTCAAACATAGGCCAAGAATTTGATGCTGAACTTTCATTAATTACAGTACAACATCACACCTAAACATTTGGACCATGTACAGTTATAAGAGCGATATGCCCATAAAGCGTTTCTTGCTGTAATGCTGAGATGGGTTTTTGAGTCAATTTTAATTTAGAATTTTACATACAACATACTGTTTATGATTAGCTTGTAAAATATGATACATTAATGTATATTAAACATCATATAAAGCACAATAAAATCTGCAGCAACACATTAAATTAGATATAGTCTATCTAAATTATATTAAAATAAAAAACACATTTTGTACAGTCGTTTTCATTGCATCTTCTTACTATTCACATTTTCCTGTGTGGGTAAAAAAAATTCCTAAAAATTTTTTATTATTTTAAAATTATTAAAATATAATTCCCCAGAAATTTAAAAATCTGTGACAATGTGTCACAGTTTGGACCATAGCTGTGGTCAACTGAATTTCAAATCAGTAGTAAAAGATATGAAACAATCTGTGTGCATAGTGATAACTAAGCTGATATTTGTGATTCCTCCCAGACCTTCTGTGGCACTCTGAAGCGAACCTTACTCTTGGATGAAATCAAGGATGTAGAGGATGAGGAGGATCTGCAGGACCACTTGGAAATCCACTTCCAGAAACCCAGCAACTGTGGGGGTGAGATAGACAGTATCAAGTACATATCCAGGGGAAATGCTTTGCAGGCCTTTTTCTGTGATGACATGATAAAGAGAGACAACTTAATTTAACCAACAGATGCCAGACATGTAAGGAAAATAGTCCCTGTATAATTGTAAGACCCATAAAGAATATCTTTAATATTACTTGATTATTTCAAGGTATGCTGAGTTTATTTCTTGTCATGTGAATCTTATTGTAACATCTGAGAAGTAATGCCACCAGCTGAATGTATGTAAATGTCTGGTTTTATGTTACACACCCTATTTCCACAAAAATTGGGACCTTTTCTAAAATGCAATAAAAACAGAAATCTGTGATTTATCACTTAACTTGAACCATTATTTATCTGACAAAGGTACAAAGAAAATATGTCTTTTGTTTTCACAAAACAACCTAATTGGAAATTGTAGATTTAGAGTTTGATGCCTGAAAAATGCTCAGTCATCCTCCAGATCATCCTCATAATTAATGATTCCAATTCAGCATATTAATTGGTAAAAGGTGAGGTAAAAGGTGTCATGATTATGTATATAAAAAAGCATAAACCAGAAAAGCTCAGTCTTCACAAGCGAAGATGGTTTGTAGCTCACCATTTTGTGCCAGACTTCATGAGGGAATTGCCAATATGTTTAAAAACAAAATTTGTCAGTGCAAGATTGTAAAGAATTTAGGTATTTTACAATCTATAGTACATAATATTGTGACAAGTTTAACAGACTTGGAGAAATCTCAGTCCACAAAGGCCAAGTGTTGAAACCAGAGTAGAATCTGTGTGACTATGAACCTTCAGGTGGCATTGCATGAGAAACCGTCATGCTACTTTGATGAATATACCCACATAGGCATTGTCCAACCATTCACTGCTGCATGGACCAAGACACCGTGGAAATGTGTCCTAGGGTCAGATGAGTCCACATTTCAGGATGTTTTTGGAAAAAATTTACATTGGCTTCACCGGTGCCAGGGAAGAAAAATACCATCCAGACGATTATCAGCAAAAGGTGCAAAAGCCAGTGTCTGTGATGGTATCATCAGGGCCCAAGGCAGGGTAACTTACGTATGTGTGAAGGTACCATCATCACAGAAGCATATATTGAGAACTTAGAGAGACAAGAATGGGCAAATATTCTACTTGCAAAACTGTCAAAATTAGAATCCTCATTTCACAAATGATTAAAATGCAAATAAATGGAAGGGCAATGTAAATTGCTTCTGTCCCAACAGTGTTTTAGGCATCAAACTCTAAAATTCTTTATATATATTACAATATATTATTATATTATATATTTACAAAATTCAATCAAGTTGGTAAAAACACTGAAAAATTGTACCATTGTCTTCAGACCATTGACTGTGGTCAGTTGTACTGTTGCATTTTAGAAAAGTCCCAACTTTATATAATTCAGAAAATTAAGTTTGGTTAGATAATGTTACACAGTACCTCCCTCTTGATTCTATCTTCTTCTATGTTCAAAGTTTAATAAAGCATGGCTCTTTTTCTATAGTAATGCAGGACTGTTTTTGGCCTGGATTTAGCTTTCTGTACACAGTTTGAAGTTGTGTTTAAACTGTTGGTTGGTTCTGTAGGTTTTGGTCTTCTACACTATGATCATTAAAAAGTCTGAATGAGAAATTGCGTGCTTCTTTGTAATGTCTCAGACTATGGATATACAGTACACATGTATTGTACTGTGCACGTAGTGTTACAGTGACAGGTAAACTGAATCACTCAATACTGCATGTATTTAGGGTGATCACTTACACAGTGATCTATGGTAGAGGGAACTATATTATTAGGTCATATGAATTGTGAAATAAAACATGCATTCCATCTAATTACTTTTCATCAGAACAGAAAATTGTGTTTGTCTATCCGTGTTATTGTGCAGATAACTGATCAGGTCTGAACTGTTTCATTTCACTGATTCATATAATTCAAATTAGAAATACTTTATGAACTCCTGGTCTCAGTTGCTCCATGACAGTAAGAAAAGTTAAGTCAAGAAGAAATGCCAAAATACATAAATAGTACACTATATTACAAATCAGAAATAAGACATTATAATATTATACTATTATAATTTTACAGCACACTGTATATCTAATGAGGGTGTAAAGTATTGCAGTGTGTAAAGATTGTACTGTGGGATGGAGGAGTTATAGATTCCTGTGTCGTTCAGTGGTGCATTAAGGTGTTCTCAGTCTCTCACTGTACTTGCTCCTGTGACTGGCCAACACATCCTGGAGTGGGTGGGAAGTACTCTCCAGTATTTCGGATAACGTTCACCCCTGACACCACCTTCACAGGGTCCAACTCCATCCCCATGATGTTACTGGCTTTGCAAATAAGTTTATTGAGTCTGTTGACGTCTACAACAAGCCTGCTGCCCCAGCATACAATGCCATAGGGCAGGGATATTCAATTACCAATTAAGTTCAGCCAGATTTTCAAATCTAGAAAGTTATGTGAGCCACTGATTTTCAGTGACTGAATATGACTGCAGCAACTTAGTAACAAACTGAACATACATAAATGTGTCTAAACCCATACAAAACAAAAATAGTGCACAGTATCACCAACAATATCTTTGGTTTTATAAATAAAATAAACATTTTGGTCACATTTGATTGACAGCACAGGATAAAAAATAATCGTCAATGCTGTCAAATCTGCAAGTGATCAAACCCATAACAAAAGAATAAACACAACACAAATTAATATTTCTACTAAACTGACTGCGCACTGATGATATGTAAGCAACAGTTACGCTGCTAAGATTTTAGTTGAAGTTTCATATTTGTCTCTGAACAAAAGCACTAATTTTTGGAAATTATGTTTGTATACAACTAAACTGCAATCTGTACTTTCTGTATGAAAACACAATTGGCATTGCTGTTTAGTTGCATATGGGCATATTTTTTAACAGACTGGTTGCACAATGGTTGATCTGAACATCAGCACTAAGATTGCTACTTCCTTAACATGAGAACAGTCTGTGGAAACTCTGACATTTCTCAAAATGGTGCCTCTGCACATTCTAATCTTCAAATAACTTCCTGTCTTATTTTGAAATCCTGTGTATTTCTGGTCATCTCCACCCTGAGTCTGTCTAGCTTGTCTGGTAATCAGCTTGATTGGTTTCACCTGTGCCTCTCCCTTCTTAAGCAGCTCACCAAGCCTTCATGAGTTGCCAGGTTGCCTGTTCAGCTCAGTTGGTTTTGTTCTCTGACTGCCCTGGCTTTGTGTCTGTCTTCACCCTGCCTGGCTCTGTAAGTGCTCTCCTGATTCTCTGGGGGTTATTGGACCTATATTTGTCTGCTACTCTACTTCTGGCTCAGACCCTGTCACTCTCTCTTTCTGGATTTATATCACTTTCAGCTGTTCTGAAGAAGAATGCATATTGTGAGTTATTCTGAAGAGGAGGATGTTTAGTGAATAACTCTGAAGAGGAAATTGAGTTCATTCTGAAGAGGTGCATGATTTGAAAATGACTGCCAATGAAGAGCTCAGGTGACTCTGAACCATCTCTTAGTTATGCTGCTATAGGTTTAGTCTGCTGGGGGACTCCGTATCACACTGAGCT
>JAUBNQ010000013.1:17665340-17677926 GCA_032353495.1 Ctenopoma kingsleyae
CCCCCCCCCCCCCCCCCCCCCCCCCCCCCCCCCCCCCCCCCCCCCCCCCCCCCCCCCCCCCCCCCCCCCCCCCAAATACCTTTTCACAGCACTGTACAGCGTTTTTATTAGCATGCCTCTGCTAACATATCATCGATGTACCGTATCGTTGTTATACATGTAATATCACATTGGAAGAACAGATGTGCCAGTGTCCACACAGTGTGTGATTAATTAGATCATAGTTTAGACCATAATCTTGTAAGTATCACCTCTAAATTCTCTTATCCTGGGGAAATCTGTGACTGTATTTACTAAGCGTGTCAGAGTAGGAAATCACTCCAAAGTGAATTTGTTCCTAATTTTAGGAGTAGAAGTAGGAATAGGAGCAATTTATCAATATGTTTGTCTTAGGAATTCAGTCCTATCGCCACCAAAATTTAGAGAGAGCTCCAGAGGTTTCCTAATTAGTAAGGAGTTGCCAGGAGATAGCGCTTAGCCAGTGCACAAAGTCTTAAATTTAATCAGTACCTATTGTTTGGACCACTCAAGTGAACAAAATGATAGTGATGGGAAAATGAAGCCTGATGAAGCTTTGAGGCTTTCCTTCTATTTGTGCCAAAAAAGATTCAAGACTTTGAAGCCTCAGCCCGAGTATGAACAGCGACATCTGGTGGTTAACTGAGGTCAAGGCAAAGTCTCAAGAGCACAAGTGAAGCAGCAGCCACACACACACATCTCATGTCACCAGTAAAAGCTCAGTATAGTCTGCAAGCGACCTCGTCCATTCATACTATTTAACAAATACACAACCATTAGACATTAAATAAAGAAATTATTTTTGTAAGTGGTCTTTGTCAACTCAAAATAAAGAAGATAGTAGTGTAATGACAGACTGAATGTGCAAACACACTCATCCAAACACACCACACATTGCGGATTTGATTAATGAAACTGATTTGTGATTTAAAGTTTAAAAAAAAATTATTTATTTATCATGACCGGGATGCTAACCTAGAACCTTGGTTTCAAAATGCAACACGTTACCAACTGAACTAACAAGGACAACAATAAACTTATGTTATGGTGCTGAAAATACTATTGTATAAGATAGAGGTCTGGTTCAAAATGCCAAGTCCAGTCGCACTTTTTTGTCCCATTCCTGATCAGAAAACCGAAGCTGCGGGCCATATCAAAGGTAATCTGACATGTGTGATGTGACCATAAGGAGACAATATATTATATCCTTATTCTGTGGTATGACCCAAACTTTTAAATGCCCTTTTTCCGCTTTTTCTCGCCATCTGTCAAAAAGTCTCTCCTCACTTTTAACACTTTTAAATGCTTATGATAGATCTTATACAGGCTTCCTAGCGCCAAAGCTGTCAAACCGATGAAGGTTTGACTGTGAAGCACTGATGAAGTTTGAAGATTCAAACGTCACTGGTCACGTGACAAGCGTTTTGATACAAGCTCTGAAACAGTGATTTGACTCACTAAGCTTCAGATTGAGCAACACAAGCTTCGATGCTTCGTTATCATTTTCCCATCACTATAAAATGAACAATTACTGTGTGTGCAGAAACTACCTTCTTTACAACTTTTTTAGAAGTTCACAGAAATGTGTATATATAATAAATACTGTATAAAGCTTATATATAACTAGCTATAAGCTGGGGCTGGGCGATATATCGATATTTTAAAATTATTGATATAACTTCTAAATGTGATATAAAGTGAGACAATATTGTAAAACTCGATAGAGCTCTTTTGCCTCTTTCCTTTTTTGCTCTCTGACAACAAGACAGCCCCGCCCGCTGCTCTCCCCCTCTGAACACAACTCACAGTCTGCCCCTTCGCTCCGCTTCAACAGATCAGCATGGAGAAGGAAGATAGTAGGAGGGGCGGCGAGGAGGAGAGGAGCAGGTTGGTAAACGTAGAGGCAGTGGCTCAATCATCTCGAGGTAGTTCGGATTCCAAGTTTCAGATGAGCAGGAGATGCACAATGCAGAAAACAAGTTCTAACTAAAGCTTCGAGTACTTCAAATCTTTTTCTCCATTTACAATGGCGTCATGAGACGCTGAGACGAGACAGGAGGCGCTCGGGGGAGCTAGTGCTGAGTGTCCACCTTCTGTCTCCCAGTCTGATGCTTATCCCAATGAGCTACCAAGCCACCTATTTATCAGCAATGCAGCTTTTTTTTTTTTCCTAAACTGCCAATAGTTTGTCATACATTAATAAAATACCTTTAGACATTTGGAACATGTAAATTTGTCCCATAGTTGTCTTTATGTAATTACTTTGTGGGATCAAAAAATATTGCTATATATTGTATATCGCCATTCAGCTTAAAAATATCGAGATATGAGGTTTGGTCCATATCGCCCAGCCCTACTATAAGCTATAACTATAGCTTTTAGTATTTGTTCCGTTACTTGTTTTATTTTTTCATACAAAGACCCTTTAAAATGTTTGCCTGCCATGTGTGCATTTCAGTTTTGCACTGTCTAAAACTACAAAACTCAATTGTCAGCAGAACTACTACATGTCACCATAATTTGTAATTTTCAGCTCTGAGTGTTGTAAAACAGTGTAGTAGTGTCTAGGAGTAGTCCTGCTCATTGCTGAAAGTAAAAGTATGCTTTATAAATAACTTTTATGCCATACTCTAAGGTAGGAGTATTTTTAGTTCTAAGTTCACTGTCAGCGCAATTCCTAGCAGTGATTCTGACACACTTAGTAAATATAGGCACTGGTGTTCAAATAGTTTTGCTTTGGAAATTGGCCTCAAGAGTTTAATGACTTTAATGTCAGTTTGTTCATGTATGCTACACTTAATTCCATTTCTGTGACACATTAGCAGTTAATTTATTCAGCCTGACAGGTGTTTCACGTCATACATTTAAATAATAGATGTTAATGAGCATGGAGTTTCATCATATTGTACTGCATAATTTCTTCCCCCACAGTGAGACATGTGTACAGTTCTCCCAGATCTGTATCTTTTTGTTGTTCTAAATGTTCACAATTGATATATTGACTAAAGTAGAGTGAGTCAAGTTACTGGTTATGACGATTTCACAGTATTCAATAGTATTTTTTCCCCATGCATGAGTGGGTGTTAATCACATTTTCCACTGATTGAAGTAAGAGTGGCAGATCACAACAGAACCTCATTTTAGGTTACCTGGCAGGATGCCATATTAACTGTATTCACTATTAGTACTACTCAATGTCAGTTCCTGGGAGATTGTTCCTTAATCCATCCCCTGCATGAAGATCCAGTGGTGTGCATACCCTCTAGCTTCTTTATTGGAGAGAATGGGATTCCTCTGGAGGTCGTTGCTGGGAATGTGTCTGCTGAAGAACTGATGAAAAGAATTGACAGAGTTAAGCAGGTAAGGGCTCAAGGGTTGGGTTGTTTATGGGATACTCATTGCTGGTCAATTGGCCTACCACTTTGGTCAAGACTGTAATATTTCGGGAAGCACTGGATATGTTGCAAGTTTCCTTTCCCATCCCCATGAAATCTCACAGTTTATTAGGGCAACATTGCATTGTGCCTAGTACTATGACCAAATACCTACAAAATAATGGCATGCCCATGTAATGGATATAATGTTGCCCATCTAATGATTATAAACGTTATAGGCCTTATCAGGGCTCTTAGTTTTGTAACTCAGAATTTATGGAAACCGAATGAGAATTGCTGGTGTCTTCTCCTTGTAAGCGTCTGCCAAGTAAAGTAAAGTAAAGTTATAAGTGTGAGAAATTGTTTTTTTGTTCACTTTTCATTGGCCAACATACAGTAGAGGTTATTGAGTTTCTTTGTGACTGCTTAGATTACTACACACATTTCTCTTGGTGTTCATTTCTAGGGAGGGCAACAATATTGTTGAATGTTCTTATATTGTTAATGATTTACCTGACAGTCAATTTGTGGAGTCCAAAACCTTTAGAAGTCTTATGGATTCCTTTGTGAGCCTGGTGAGCATTAACACTTCTTCTTCAAAGATCTTATGTTTGAGCCATGACACATTTTCATAGTGAAGACCCATATTTCTTCTCATTGCATACAAAAGGACTCCCAGAGTCATACCTGTCCCCAGTGCAGTTTCTAGCTTTTTGGGGGCCCTCTGCAAGATTATGTTTGGAATTGAAATGTGGAGTTTAAACCTTTTCATCATCTGTGGCAATGCATCACAGTAGGTTCTCGAAAGTGAAATTTAAAACAACAAGGAAAAAATTAAGTTGACCCAAGCATTTAAGACTATAGAAAATAATAAAGGTTAAAAAAAACCTGTGAATCAATGATTTTAAGATACGAGGCATTCAAATCAGATCCATTGTTTCTAAATTTTGCTATGAAATTCAACAATTTGGTTTGTTACATAAAAAATAATTATTATATTAAGAGCAGGGGGTCTTTTTTTAAAGAGAGACAGATTTAATGATGAGATTTCTGTGGGCCTCTCAGAAATAATTTCACAGCAAAAGTTGCATACAAATGCACTGTTTTAAAACAATTTTATTATCATTGTGACAGTTACCGTTTTTAGATGTCAATGAAGCCACACAGGAATGATCAAATAAAAAAAACCCACAGGTTTTCTGTTTAGTATATATCTGGTGTGTTGTGCTAACCAGGACAATGCTTCAGCAGTGGACAGGCCTGATATAGAGCAAAGCAAAGTTAATACGCTGGCGTATCTGTTTCTGCAATAATATCAAGGATATTAAAGTATTTTGGGACCAAACCAGACTAAATCTTGGGGGCCCCTAGTGGCTGTGTGGCCCTATGCATCTGCATAGTCTGCATAGCACAAGAAACTGCTCTGCCTGTCCCTCATGCTTCTCTTCCCATTTACCTTCAGTGTTAGACAATATACTAGCTTTGCCTTGCACGTCAGAAGATAATAATAATTGATACTTTATTGATCCCCTTGGGGAAATTATTTGTGGACAGGCTGCCCCTTTGAGGCGCCAGTTTCAGTGAAAAGTGAAACACTTATTATAAATAATGACTTGAACCATCTTTGGCAGCAATAACCTCATGCAAGCACTTCCTATAGCAGTAGATTTGACCTGCGCAATGAGGAATTCTGGGCCATTCTTCCTCACAGAGCTGACATTTGTAGGACATCCGGTGTGAATGGCTCTCTTAAGGTCACTCCACAGTGTCTCTGTTGGGTTTAGGGCTGGGCTCTAACTGGCCAACTCCCAAAAGTTGGATATTATGTATTTCTAGTCATTCTGTAGTAAATTTAATTTGATGTTTAGGGTCATTGTTCTGCTGCATCACCCAGCTTCTTTTGAACTTCAGCTTGTGGACTGTCACCCTGACATTATCCTGTATGATATCTTAATGGGGTATCTTCACAGTGGCCAGCAGTGTAAGTCCATATCTACATTTCTATATCTACAGCATTTCAGAATCTCTCATTGGAATCCTGCCAAAAGTGAACTTTAGACCTCACAATAGTACATAAAAGTTACTTATGAAACCTCCTACTCTTACTCTCAGGAATTGGATTATTCATAAGAAAGTACATCAAATTATCCTCATCATCCTAATTCAGTCACATTTTGTGTATATCACGCATGATTAAAAATAAAATTTAGGACTGCTGAGATGTGTGTGGGTCCAGGTTATTTGTCCACTAAAAGGTTGTTTTGTTCATATCCACAATCATGTGTTGTTGCTTTTTTAATCTTTGTCAGACTATTACTTACTGTGTGTAGTTTCAATGAATCCATCAATGCCAAGTAAGTAAGTGATTTGCAAATGCGGCTCTTTGATCTTATGCTGTTTTTTGGTGAAATGAATTAGGCCATAACTTACTCTAGGTGTGTCAGGCCACTGCCTTGCATTCCAGTTCCGCCCTCATTGGTCTGCAAGTGTGTGTTTGAATGAGAAGCAATACTTAGGGCAATGACATCTCCTGGAGATGAAGATGAGACATCAAAAACCTAGTGTTTCATTTGCTTTTTCTGCCATCACTCAAGATCATGACATGAAATCAGATCACGTTTCATGACCAATATATGCAGAAACCAGGAAATTGCAAATAATTATCGGCATTTTCAGATGATCCTGTGACTGGCGCTGAAGCTACCATGCTGTGGAAAAAGTATTCTGATTCTGACCATCAAACAAATATTAATATTACACATAGATATCCTTAGTATGTGATGATTTCAAAAATTATAGGAAAAAAGCTGCCCAAACCTGCCTATGTGGAAAAATAATTGCTGCCTAAACCTAATAACTTGATGGCAACAGCTGTAATAAAGTGTTTGCGATGATTGGGAATGAGTCTTTCACAATGCTGTGGAGGAATTGTGGCCTGGTCCTCTTTGCAGAAATTTAAATTTTTTTTAGCCATTCAAGGGTGGACCTGTGTGTGTTTCGGATCATTGTCCTGCTGCATGATTCAAGTGTGCTCGAGCTTGAGGTCATAAGCTTATGGCCGGACATTCTTTACTTTACTTTACTTGGTAGCCGCTTTTATCCAAAGCGACTTACAAGGAGAAGACACCAGCAATTACCATTCGGGTTCTGTAAATTATGAGTTACTATAAACTAAGAGCCCTGATAAGAAAAGTCAAGAGTCAAGAAGAAAAATATGCTAGGAATTGTTAAGTGCTAGACAATTTATTTTGTATGTGTGTGTGTAAGACTAATTTGAAATACTTCTTCACAGAGAAGGTGGCAAGGTCTTCAGGTGAGAGAGAAGTAGAGGGGGGAGGTGGGGGTGGGTTCAAGAGGTGGTTAAAGGTAGAAAACAGTCTTTCAGGATTTTGTGGTAGAGTGCAGAATTCATGGTTCCATCAGTTAAGTTGTCGAGGTCCTGAAGATGATCACACTACCAACACGTTGTTTGGCTGTTGGTATAATGTTCTGTTTGTGAAAGAACATTAGTTAGTTTTGTGTAAGCTGTAACTGGAGGCACACGCTCCAAAGCGTTCAACTTCAGTCAGTCTACAGAATATTTGCCCAAAAATCTTGGGAATAAAGATGTTTTTTTGGCAAGTGTAAGACGAGCCATTGTGTTCCTTTTGGTCAGCAGTGGCTTTCACCTTGGATGCCATTTTTGCCCAGTCTCTTTCTTAATCTTACTCTCAATTACTTTTTACTTTACCAGGCAGGTTTGGACAGCTTTCTTTCCCTTAATAAGTGAGATGATCATT
Source organism: Ctenopoma kingsleyae (assembly GCA_032353495.1). Classification (NCBI taxonomy): domain Eukaryota; kingdom Metazoa; phylum Chordata; class Actinopteri; order Anabantiformes; family Anabantidae; genus Ctenopoma; species Ctenopoma kingsleyae. Next base: position 17,672,512 of record JAUBNQ010000013.1, read on the forward strand.
CAAGAACTGCATTTTGTTTTTTTACTTGGTTTATCTTTGTGTAATATTTAGAGATGCTCCGATCAGGTTTTTTGCTGCCGATTCCGATACCGATCACCAATAAGTGCCGATCAGCGATACCAATCACATGGATTGGATATAAATTATTCAATTTATTATAGGTAGAAGATTGGTGTGATATGTGTGGTATTAAATTATAATGCCCCAGAATGAGACCTGGCATAGCTTAATGGCATATCTACAGTATGCGTATTGCTTATAATTACCAGTGTTTCCCCTACCATTATACAAGGAGGGCGCCCCTACCCCTAAATTTTATTTAATTAGATTTTCTGTACAGTGCTAGGTCACATTATAAGTTATTTCAGGTTCCCTGTTCTATAGAACAGGTCTGTATGTTTATTAAAGTAAGTTAATAAGTAAGTTTAGTTTATTAAACTAACTAAACAGCCTCATGTTATTTTGTCTTATTGACGGTTTCACCTCTGTGTCATCTGCACCAGAGTTCTGCCGTGAGACACACACACGCAGACCAGTGTCTTCGTGTGTGTGTCTTGCAGCAGAACTCTGGCGCACGCGTCCGGAAATATGACTTTTAAAGGCCAAAACACACAACGGCCACGGCACATCATATTTAAACTGTACAGCTGATATTAAGCAAACGGCGTTTACACTGGATCTCTGCAGACTGCAAAATATGAGCTACAGGTGATCGGCTTTTGTGATTGGCAATGAAAGGCATTGATCGGCGATTGCCGATCACATACTTTTTTACGGAAATCAGCTGATGCTCATCGGTGGCCGATCGATTGGAGCATCTCTAGTAATATTAATATTTGTTTCATGATCTGAATGTATAAGGGTGTGCCAAATATGCAGAAAATAAAAGCATCAATAAAGGGGCAAATATATATAATGTATAATAATATTTTACAGCAATGAATGTGGTATTCTTAGTAATGGTCATTCTCTGTTTTCTGTCAGATGCACTTTCAGCAGATTGGAGGTGGGCTAGTGTTACGAGAGGCAAGTTCTCTTTTGGAGGATAGTCTATGTGACAGCACAGTCACAGAACCCGCCACTACAGCTTCAGCTCCAGTAGGGCTTATTAATTCAGCAGCAGTAGCAGCAACACCAGAAACAACAAAAGGTGAGTAAGCCTGGCCAGACATCCATTCTATATGTCCTTATTCTGTTTTGCTCTTCTGGTGACATAGGCTTGGTTCAAATCAAATTTATCTTAATTTGTTACCAAGGTGTTCTCTGTTCGTCTTCCAACATGAAGCAAAACAATCAGAATGTAATTGACTTAATACCCCTCCTCAAGGTCTTCCTCTGCCTCCTTCTCCTTGTTCTCTCTGGATTCCTCTTTCACCTGCACTCTCCCTCTTCCTCACACTGTGCTGTAAGCTACAGTGCTGTGAAAAAGTATTTTATTTTATTATATTTCCTGGTTTTAAAGACCATACACCTTCTACCACCATGCTGAGAAGAACTGCTTGATGGGGTTTAGGAAGGGGAATATGGTGGAAGGTATTGGACAGTAAATTATGGTTGTTGATGAAACCAGTGCTGGACCTTAGGAGAACGATGAAAAGATACATTGTCCCAGGCCTCTTTTCTGTTTTGTTGTCTGACAACTCAAAGACAGCCCCGCCCGCCACACTCCCCCTCTGAATACAACTTATAGACCGCCCCTTCACAGTGCTTTGAGAGAGCAGCATGGAGAAGGAGGAGGAGGTTGGAATGTGGTAAGGCAGTGGCTCAATCATCTGGAGGTAGTTTGGATTCCAAGCATCAGATGAGTTAATGTTTTGTAGAGAATGTAGAAAACAAGCTCTAACGAAAGCTCAGAGCACTTCAGGTCTTTTTCTCCATTTACAACAATGCCATGAGATGCAATACGAAGAGTGTGTTAAACTGCGTGCTGCTACCGTGGCCGTGAAGCTGCCTCAACCCCCTGCCCTGAAACAAACCGCACCACAAAACTCTTAAAAAGCGAGAAGTGGAACGACATTACCAAAGCAGTAGCTTATCATATCGTTAGACATGGTCCCTACTAGGGCTGGGCGGTATAACGGTATACCTGTTTATATTTTTACACGCGATATAGAATTTTTTAATACCGTTTATACCGTGCATGCGTTTAGGTCTTTACAACTGAGAGCAGTGTCTTTCATCAGGCTCTTTCTGTCTCTCACTCACACACACACACACACACACACACACACAAACAGACATAGACCCGCCCCCTTCTACCACTGTGCATGTGGCCACAGCCAGTCCGCTATACTATCGTTCAAGTCAGCAGCGTAGAAGAACCACAGACTCCAGTCGACACAAAAAAGAAAACCAGTGGTTTAATAGTTTGAGGTGGTTCGGATTTCCAGCAGAAATACATACTTTGTCAAGTCTGTCGCCCTCTTTAGCTCTCCTAGAGTAACTGCCTGTCTCCTGGATTCTGGTCCATGCTCTTGAGACTGCTGAGACATCAAACCTTCTGACAATGGCACGTATTGATGTGCCATCCTGGTGGAGTTGGACTGCCTGTGCAACCTCTGTAGGGTCCAGGTATCGCCTCATGCTACCAGTAGTGACACTGACCCTAGTCAAATGCAAAACTACTGAAAAGCAGTCAAACCATTCCTGGTTTTGGGTTGTCTCATTGTTGCCCCTTTAGTGCACCTGTTGTTAATTTCATTAACACCAAAACAGCTGACACTGATTAATAACCCCCTCTGCCACTTACCTGACCAGATCAATATCCCAGAAGTTTTACTGACTTATTACTATACTCTGATTTAAAAAGTGTTCCTTTAATTTTTTTGGGCAGTATACTAGGGTTCTATGAAAACTTTGTTTATTGTTTTACATTTCATTTTTATTCTTCTGAATTTCGTGTTTAATGTTACAATCATATTTATTCACACAAAAAGTGTCTTATGGAGTGGATCGGGGGGAAAAAAGGAAAAAAATTTCACATTTAATGACTGTTCTCTATAAAGTGCTGGGGTTCAGCAGAACATGTACTGCTTTGGCTTTTCATTTTTTTCTAAAGAAATGTTTGACTCGCCACACAGAGCAACAAAATCTTCAATAAACTTGCGTCTTGTTTCAGCTGATTTGTTTGCATGACCAAGACTTCGCTAGAGTGAGAGACTTGTGCTAATTTGCTGCTTGTCTCTGTTTCTGATGTGAGGCTTTGACTGTAAGTGGTCGTCGCATGTTCTTGCGGGTCCAGTTTATCGTGTACTGGAGAGTCTACTGGGCTACAGTGGCCAAAATTCATTCTAAACTATTGCTTTGCCCACACACCAATATCAGCGAAATTATACGACACACGGTCAAATATGAGTCTAGAGGTCATCTTGAGTTTTTAATTTTGTTCAAAAGTCTAATTGCCTGAGGAAAAAAGCTATTTGTCAGTCTTGTGGTGCAAGATTTTACACTCCTATAGCGTTCCTCCGGGGAGTGGTGTGAACAGGATGTGTTGAGGGTGTGTATTGTCTTTAATTATGTTGTGGGCCCTCCTGAAGACCCTGCTGTTACAGATGTCCTGCAGAGAAGGGAAGGTTGTTCCAGAGATGTACTCTTTGATTACACGCTGGAGTGCCTTCCTCTCCTGCACAGATCAGTTGCCATGCCATACCGTGATAGAGCAGGTGATTACACACTGTAGAAATTGGTTAGGATCTTTTTTGGCATGCCAAACTTCCTCAGCTTCCTCAGAAATTACAGTCTTTTGTGCGCTTGCTTGATGAGTTGTTGTGTGTTATGAGTCCAGGTCAGATCCTCGCTGATGGAAGTTCCAAGGAATTTGAAGATGTTTACTGTTACCACTTCAGCATCACCAATAGGAAGGAGAGCATGCTGCGACTTCTTTTTCCTTGGGTCGATGATCATCTCCTTGGGTTTATCTGTGTTCAAAGTGAGATTGTTTTCCTGACACCAGGCCACGAGTCCCGTCACGTCAGTCCTTAGTCTGTCTCTACCCCCCAATGATTAGCCCTATGACTGTAGTATCATCCGCAAATTTAATGATGCCGGTGTTGCCACACAGGCTCTGAGGAGTTTGCATGTTCTGGAGCAGGAAACGCAAATGCTGTAGGTAACGTCAGACTCCGGAGACTCCAAGAATACATTGACTGGTACTTCGACGCTTTAGTTATGAGGAAGAGCCAGAATACAACGTCCCCAGCCAAAAGCGACACGCCGTCATCCAAAAGAAGTCGCCCAGCAGACTCCCCAGGAACAATATCGCAGAGTGGCAAAAGATTTACCGACATCCTGGATTCAATCGACCAGCGGTTGTCCAGCTTCGACACGAGGATGTCCATGGTCGAGATCTTAAATCATGAATTCAAATCCTTACGGGAATTGTTGGAATTCAGCCAGCAACAGGTGGAAACACCCGCTGCTGAAAACGCCTCACTACGGGACTCGGTCAAGTCTCTAATTGAGAATGTGACACATCTAAATGAAGAAAATAAAAAAATTAAAGAGACTGTCATTGATCTCCAGGCCTGTAGCATGAGAGATAACCTGGTGTTTTCAGGTATTCCGGAATCTGCTGAAGAGGACGCGGAAGCTACAGTTAAAACTTTTATCAAGACATACCTGAAACTACCGGAGGACGCCGTGAAAAACATCAGCTTTGAAAGAGTCCATCAGCTGGGAGCCAAGAGGCCTGGGGCCCAGAGGCCGTGTCCTATTGTGGCCAAATTTGGATACTTCAAGCAGAAGGAGCAGGTGAAGAGTCACGGCAGGGAGCTGAAAGGAACGGACTGTAGTGTAAACGACCAGTCCCCCGAAGAGATCCTGGAGTGACGCAAAGTTCTGTTCCCAATCAGAAGCAGTTTCATCCAGACGGGCTCCCGAGCTGTCATTGCCATGGACCGGCTCTACGTGGACGGGCAGCTCTACCGCGACCTCGGTACCACTCCCTGGTTATATTAATACCACTCCAGATAAGAATCCGTTATGTTTTTTCCCTCTCTTCCTATAATGACCTCCCTGGAACATCGGCATCAGTTCTCTGGGAAGCAGGCAAAGCTGTGATGAGAGGTAGAATAATTTCATTCTCATCGCAAAAAAATAAACTAGAAAACAAATGTATTAAGGAACTAGAAGAAATCCTTAGAAGAAGCCTACGTATCCCATCAGGAAGGGGAAATGCTGAACAAAATACGTAACGCAAAACTAGAATTAAATGAAATTATTAATAAAAAAAAACTAAATTCTTAGCACAAAGACTTTGGTGGAAAAACTTTGAACATGGTAACAAATCAGGTCAATTTCTAGCTAATCAGTTAAAAGTAAATAAAGAAAAAACAACTATGTATATGTGCAGTTAAAGACTTATCTGGGGAAACAGTATATGACCCTGAAAGAATTAACAACACTTTCAGGGACTTT
>JAUBNQ010000013.1:17723520-17743761 GCA_032353495.1 Ctenopoma kingsleyae
TGTGTCTAACAATGAGTAAATGAGAGATCTTTGAATTTAGAAATAATTCGTAATTCAAACCCAACAAGCAGGAGCGGGAAACAATCCGTGTCAACACAGCCAGTCCAGTCTCTCAAAGGCCTTCATACTGTGTGACATCAGTGCTATTGGTCTGTAGTCACTGAGGACAGTGGGACGTGATTTTTTATTAATGGGAACAAGGCACGATTTTTTCCAAATATGATAGATTTAATTCTATATGCACTTTTTCACACAAAGTCTTAACCTATGAGAGACAGACAACCATTCACACCAATGGGCACTTCAGAGCCACCAGTTAATCTATCTATTTATGCATTTCTTTGGACTGTGGGAGGAAGCCGGTGTACCCTGAGAGAATCCACGCAGTAACAAGTGCCGCCTGGAAATGTTTCATTAATGTTTAGTATGTGGATGTTTCAAATTTACAAGGGTAACATTGTCTGTATTCCTGCATTTTGTAAGCATTACACAAGGAACACTGTTTTCAAGGGTTAAAAGAAATGGTTAATAACAGTTAAATAAATCTTATTTAGCACTTTATCACATGGACAGAAACTGTCTTATTCACAGACATCACTAAAGTCTAGTCACTGAATTCTGATGTTTGATCAGGGTGTTATGGTGAATCACCTCTTTCTGAATCCAGAGTGAGCTAACGCATTTACACACAGATATACAGCTGTCTGCCTTCTGCATGTCAGCGAGAACCAACTTCAATCAATGTAACAGCCTTTTTACTGGTGGTGAATGGTATCATGTGATCATTGTTGCCACGTCTGATTGGTGAAACTAATGTGTAAAATAAATGGTAAAAAACAAAAGTAACAAGTCGAGTGTTTCCCAATGCAGTGGAGTAAGAATTGTTTCTTCTTGACAAATCTACTCAAGTAAAAGTAAAACATATGGTGCAGCAAAAGTACTCCTAGAAGTACATTTTTTTTGAAAAAGTTACTTAAGTAAATGTAATGGTGTAAATGTAACTCGTTACTACCCACCTCTGGTCATAATGGTGGTACCCAGTGTAAAAAGTTTGAGAACCACTGTGTTACTTAATACCTGAATTAGCATGTAAGCCCTAAATACATTTTATAATTTTATAAAGTAATTTGTGAACTGATACTTTAGTGTATTACCCAACTAGTAGTTAATAGTTATTACTACATTACGTTAGGTTAATAAGGTGTTAATAAATGTATAAATTAATGCCTTAGTTAACATAAATACCATTAAATGATTAGTAGCTGCATTAGTTAACTTTACATACCTGTTAGCTAATGCTTATTAATGCATTAAGTAATGTTAATTAATGTACCCTTATTGTAAAGTGTTACTTTTGGTACTTTGGTACACTTTTGGTACTTAATGGTAGCTAATATTTTCACGTATGTAATATTTTGAATACAGGTCTCAACTAAACAATCAGAGTAAATGATCAGAGTCTAATGAAATGTTAGACTTAAATACTCATAGTCACAGATGCCCCCAGTTTATTACACCTGAATTAAATTCAGCAGTGGACTTTCCCCACTGTGTTGTAAGCATGTGTGTCTACTCATCTGTGCCATTTTATTTTTATTACAGAACAATTTCATTATAAACTTTTTACCATTCAGTTTCCATCTTATCTCAGAGGTTGTGTGCTCACAGCTGTACACACAACTCATGGGCACAACAGATTGTTCCGTTCCCCCAAAAAGTTTACATTTGCCCAAAAACCCCACACGAACAATGTCAAAGCCTTTTGTGACCTTATCAACAAACACAAATGTTCATCACAATTAGAGGCACAGTGCCACAGGGGAAACAACCTTTTTCTTCTACAATATATGGAAATTAAAATAACTCTCAGGCTGGCACTGAACAATTTGGCACAGAAAGTGGCATTTTCTTTCTGAGGAGACTGAAACAGTAACTCATACTTTTAATTAAACCATGGCGTAGTAACCTGAGCCTTTTGTGACTTTTACTGTCAGTTTTTTCTCTGTACCACTTATTACTGTCAGCATTCCTCCTCATGCACATGTTAATTCAAGGCGAAGGGAAATAACAAGGTTAAAGTGCACATACATTCTGCTGTTTTAACAAACATGGCTTCAACAAATTTCTAAGCACAACACTCTGGCCCTGATTTACCAAGATCCCAAATAGTGAGTATTAAGGTGCGTGCACAATATTGATACGTTTCATTTGTGGGTCATCTACTAAGAAAAAATGTGTAATTGACAAAAGATGCAAACATGGTATTTAAATGGTGGTTTTGTGTGTTTCACTGGTGTCTGTCACAGAGACTTGTGAAATGTGGAAATGTAAGAGGAAATTCAATGCAGAGGAATTAAAGCTGCTTGTAATCTCTTTTACAAGCTATAGGAACAAAGTCAAAGTCACATTTGGCCTCATTAAGTGTGTCATGAGTGTGCACATTGGGGTCATAATGCAAACACACATATGTGCACATGCTCTCCTGCATCGAGTGAATTAAACATATGCATTACTTTTATAAGAGATCCAGCTGAAACCTCCTGAAAACAATGCACTTCCACTCAGGTGTGTAACTGTGCTGGGTTAAGTTCTACTCAACAACTAGCTGATCCAAATAGGACTTTGTGGAGCATTGTGCATCTATGGTCCAAAAGTGTGTTTGTCACGGTGAAGAATTCTCACATCTTGCTGTGAATGTGACAAATGTTAATGCATGATGATCCTCCTAGAGTTTCCAAATGTAGACAGGGAAGCAGAGCCTCCGTTCTGGAGGCAGACACCCTGCCTAGACTTAAAACTTTCCTTTTTGATAAAGCTTATAGTTAGAGATGACTCTGAACTATCTCTTAGTTATGCTGCTATAGATTTACTCTGCTGGGGGACCTCCCACACTCTTATGCCGTCATTGCATATTATTAATTTTGTGTCTCTCTCCCCTAGTTGTGCTTCCTCCTCTCTCTCTCTCGCTGTATCTTTCTGCAGGTATCCTCGACCTTGGAGCTGTGGTTGTTGGTCCTACCAACCTTTCCAGTGTTGTTGTTGTTTTGAACCGGTTGAGGCAGATGGCCGCCCACCCTGAGCCTGGTTCTGCTGGAGGTTTCTTCCGTAAAAGGGAGTTTTTCCTCTCCACTGTTTTCTAGTGCTTGATCAAGTGGGATTGTTGGGTTTTCGTCAAATATTCAACAATTACAATAATACTTCTATTATATTCTATGTTGCTTCCAGAAGAAAAACACCACACAAACTCAGCTGCACTGGGTTCAGGTTGGGTCTGGACCTAAAATACAATATGCTTGGCAGGTTTGGGTGGAGTTCTGCCACTGCACTCTCAGACTCAGTGCATACTGCAATTCCAAAAAAGTTAGGACACTGTCTAAAATCTACATAAAAACAGAATGCAATGATTTACAAATCACGTGAACCCACATTTTATTTACATTAGAACAAAGAAAACATTTGTAAGGAGAAAAATAAAGCAGCAACACATCCCAAAAATGTTGGAACAGAAGCAACAAAAGGCTCTATATGTGGATTTTAAATAGAGCTCAGACCACAAACCCTGCTGATTACAGGGGTGCCCTGCTAACAGGGGAAAACATATAGCAGTTCAACATCAAAATTTATAATTTGATCATACTTCAATCAAAGGGGCAAACGTCCACCTGTGTGATGCAGACAAATCAACCAGCCCCACGTATAGGAACACTGATCTGTACTGAAATCAACATGCCCACAACTTTTCAATGAATTTGCTGTCCCATCACTGACTCAGTAAAAAAATAGCTGAACATGATAACTAAGTATGACTGTTGTCCCAGCACTCACCCATTCATAGTACTCACAGTACCATCACAGAGAGGTAGAGGGTTGGCCTGAGCTACTCCTGCCCAACACCACCCCCATGCCCCCGTTCTCCGGGTGCTTTGTACACAGTAAAAAGAGAAAAGGCTGAAAAGCAGAGGTGTTTATGTGTTGGGGGGGTAGGGTTGCTCATGCTGAGGGGTCACAGAACTCTCCCCTCTCACTTCCCCTCCTCGCCCTCTGCATCTTTTACCCCCTGAGGCCTAAATCGGTCATGTGGGATGCAGAGCAGCGAGGCTAACGAAGGGAACAAGAGGAGGAAGAGCGGGGAGGCTCCGAGGGAGGGTGGGGAGATTTCATATGAAGATAATCAGTGATATGGAGATTGTGTGCAATGGAGGGAGCATGAGACACGAGAGGTGTAAACAGGGGGAAGGAAGAGACAAAGGGATGAGGAGAGACAGCTGCTGTTTGGGTGTCAACATTAGTTTCATTTAACCATCACCAAGGTGTTTTACCAGCATGAACCAAACTGTTCTTTTAACCCAAACTGTAATCTTTCCCCTCAACCTAACCTAATATTATTTCCTTTGTTGTCGATAAAAACCATCAACCTTTTACCTGTGTCAGTGACCTTACAAGAAGCTTGTTACAATACTCTCTTCTCATTTCTCTTAGTTGTATGCATTCGTTTGATGATGAAGAAGTCCCTTTACTCCACATGGATCAGCAGCGGTTTTTGTCTGTCCAGTGCAGAAGCTACAGGGGATGTTTAAGTCACAAGCTTCACACATGTCATGATTGTTTCCACTACACTGTTAGTGATCAGTTTTTAATGTTCAAATTGAAAATGTGCATAAAAAACTCAAACCAACAGCATGAACCAACATGAACATGAATATTAAGACTTGGAAACTGAATACAGCCATCAGTCACTTTAAAGTTTTTTTTCTCTGTTGTTTTGGCTCATTTTTCCAATCAGTCTTAACTTTTTCTAAACTGTAAGTGCAATGGTCAATGCTTCAATAATATATTGACTGTTTGCAAAAGATAGTAAATTCACCCCAAACTGATCAAAATGTTTTGATGCTTTTTCCACCATGATAGTCACAAATTAAATTATGATCACCACAAAATTACATCCAAGCAAAATCAAAAACATCCCATAACAATGAAAAGTAATAGTAATGAACATAACAAAACAAGAAAAATCACTGTGCTTCTTTACATTATTCTACGTACTGTACCACCGTTCTCAGTTTCATGCACATCCTGTTGGTCTGGCCAGAGATTTTCAGTCAACATGACATTTGATGTTTTCCTCTATGATGCACCAGGGTAAAAAAATCTCCTTGCGCAACCGTGTGTATGTGATTCACCTGTGATGTCATTCAGCATTCATGGCATTCAACATAGACATCTGATCCTGTGGCCTGTGGTGGATGGATGGATGGTAAATTCATGTGTTTCTGATAGATTTTGTATAGATCATTTTGTAACAGGATACTCAAATGATGAAAGAATGTTTGTAAGATGTGAAGAGTTTGACAGTTTAGTTAAGAATAAAATAATCAGTTTTCACAAGGAAATTACAATGAAAAATTTTCCATTTTCCAAATGTTATTTTCAATTTCCACCACATGTGCAGGTTTCTTGTTAAGAAAGTAACACAAAAGGCACAGCATGAGCAACCTGTCACCAACATGGAGCTACTGTATCTCTGTGTAAGTACAGATGAGGTGTTGAGGGACTGAAAATTGAAAGTAACATTTTCCTAATGGAAAATTGTCATTTTTATTTCTAATTTTATTTTGATTTTGGGGTAAAATATTCCTCCATAGTTTTACATGTCAAAATGTCCTCTGTAAAGATGATGTGGCTGTGTTCCAAACAGCCATTTTATTGCCAGATCACCCCAGAGCAGTGTTTCCCAACCTACCCAGTGCCATACTCCATGTTTCTGCATAGTCATTAGATCAAGGTAAGTGGTAAATTGTCTGCACTTATATAGAGCTTGACTCCCTTATTGGTACTTCAGACACTTTTCACTGCTTCTCATTCACATACACACACACACACCGGCTGGCTGAGCTGCTGTCTGACCCACTGGGGGTAACTTTAGTTTAGTGTCTTCCCAAGGACACTTTGACTTCAACATATGACAGGATGAGCTGGGAATTATGCTCTACCTCCTGATCTAGAGCCACCCAAGGTCCACGCAGATTTTATTTCACGATGTGTGCTTAAAACAGCATAGTACATTGCCACATGATAGTTTGATGACCTGAGATCCCTCATTGCTCTGCAACAATTCTTTCTGTGTGACTATCTAAACATTTGGTTTCAGACTGGATGAGAAGTGTCTGTGAATGGTCATAATCAGATATCACCACAGATGTTCTATTGGATTTAGGTCAGGCCGCTGGCTGGGCCACTCAAGGACAGACAGAGACTTCTCTTGAAGCCACTACAGCGGTTCTATGCTGTTGTGCTAAATTGTGAGCCGTCACTCTAGTCTTACATCATGACCAGTTACAAATACAAAACTTTTCTACAAATGCGCGAACTGGAATTTCTCCAATTTGAGCACACAGTAGGGATACTCTTCTTAAGGTAGGAAAAGGTAGGAGTAGTGAGGCTTCAAATCACTGTGCTGATCCTAGATTATCCCATGTCCTTTCTATTAGGGGATGAATACACTAAGAAAATGAATAAAGGGTTAAACTGACTGTTAAAGCCTGTAGACCTCCCTAAGGGAGAACGAGAAAGAAGACAGAAAAAGGAGACAATGGGAGTGACAGAATAAAAGCATGCACAGAGATGACCAGTCAATCCGTTTCTAAACCCTTCATGACTTTATAATAAATCAATGACGTCTGAGTGTCTGTATGTGGCACAAACATGCTAATCAAACATACATACAGCCAGCTCCATATGTATTTTCTCTGTAAGTCACCACTATGGATTTGAAATGAAACAATCAAGATATACTTAAAGCTTTCATTTAAGGGTCTAGTTTCAATTTTGAGCCATTTTTATTCATCAACCTGCAGTTTTAGTGGCTTAAAAATACTTGGACAAACTCAAGTCTGGAACCCACAGACATCCCAAGGTGTTGGGTTTCTTCCTAGTGATGTTCTGCCTGTCTTTACTGCACTGTCTCCAGTTCTGGCTGGTTTTGGAGTAATATTTCAAATCTACTATGGTGGCATGCAGAGTCACAATGATGAAAATTTTGTCACTGTGCAAATTTATATAAGAATTTAATTGTACGACACAATGAGGCAGCATTTGATCAGATCATTAGTCAGACTTCTGGGTGTAACAAATCAACATTTTCTCTCTCAAACTTGATCACACTGAAAAAAAGACATTTTAAAATGAGTATCTCCCATATCCAATCAGACAATGCAGCTGCCATTTGACATCTGAGCTGACACATTTTCAGCTGTACGACATTAGCAACACAAATCTGAATGTATTATGTCCACACTAATTGACAACACACCATTTTTTCATTTTTTTGGTTTATTAATCAGTAAGGCCAAGGGTGGAAACTGCTGTTGAATGTGAAACAGTCATTCTACTGTCACAAATAAATTCTGTGGATATTTCAGCAGGACAGTGTCAGGCATCATTCTGCACATGCTACCACAGCGTGGCTTTACAGACACCAGAGTGCATGTGCTTGACTGAGCTGCCTGCAGTCCACCTCTGCCTCCTGTTGTATGGTGCATTGTGAAGAAGAGAATCAAACAATGGTCACGACAAATCACTGAATAGCTACAGTCTTGAATCAGATAACAGAAATTGATCTATTAAAAGAAGGCTAAAAATGCTCAAAAAACTATGAACAAATCCAACAATAAATATTCTTAGTTACTAAAAAGTGTCATGAAAGGTGATGAAGGTAACACTGTGATAAACACAACACACTCTATCTACCAATGCTTTCTATGTATCGCAGCATCCAACTCTACATTAGCTTATATTTACAAAACACAAAAAAGTTGCTCGAGGTTCGGGCAAAACAAATCAAAGATTTCATTTTTTATTGCATTTTAGAAAAAGATCCAAGTTTTCTGCACATGGGGATTGTATATTGGAACACAGTAAGTGATAAAAGACAGAATGAAGGGAAAATCTGAAGTGCTGACCACTGATCAAAGTAACTCAGCTGCCACCCTAATGTCTTAATCTCAATAAAAACAACTCATTGTTGAAAAGAGGAAATAAGACGAGATTTGTCCCTTTTCGTCTTGTTTACACAGGAATGAAAAAGTTTGGACATGTAAACAGCGTCTGCAGATTCCGACTGATTAGTGTGGATGTAATGTAAGCATGTACAAAGCATGTGTCACATCTGCTCAGACTGAGAGGACGAGTGTGTGCTCATGAACCTCCGACTGTGGAGGCCTCGCTGACCCCTCCCTATTCAAAGCTGACTGGGCAGAAGTGATGAGCATGGATTTTGACTGACAGCTTCGGATCGCAGGACGACGGGGGTGGGAGAGGGTGAGCAGGTCGATAAAGAGATGGAGATGATAAGAAAAAGAGTGAATAGGGGAAGAAGGAGAAGAGGGAGGGGGATTAGAAGAGTGATAAAGAGATAAAGGGAAGACAGCTAAGGAGCAAGCCAAATGTCACCAAGAGTTGAAAAAAAGTTGTGTGTGCGTGCTGTTCTCAAGCTGATTGGGATTTGACTAAACGTGGTCTGACAGGTCAATGAGGCACCAACACTAACATTTACCCAACACTGCCATGACACAGCCCGACAGACAGGAGATGTTTGACGCAGGGCAAGAAAGAGGACGACTGGAACACACAGAGAGGGGGAGGAGAGGAGGAGAACTGTGTGAGAAGTGAAGGACTGGAGATTGGAAAGAGAATAGGGGAAGAAGTACAGCAGCAGGAAAGTAAAGGAGGAAAGGTGGAAAATAAAGTGGAAATGGTGAAAGAGAAGTAAGAGCTGGAAAAATAACAGAGTCAGTATAATTATGCAGATAGATAGATAGATAGATAGATAGATAGATAGATAGATAGATAGATAGATAGATGTTATACAGGCAGACAGAAACCACCAGTGGCTCCAAGAAGCCTGGGAAAAAGTGAGTTAGTCTGTGTGTGTGTATGAGTGTGTGTCCGGAGCCCTTTTGTCCCCTTGTTGATCCCACACTGATAATGTCTGCTGGGACAGGAAGCAGCACAATGCCAGGCAGGCCTGGGGGAAAGGCTAGATCAGTCACACACACACACACACACATACACACACACACAGAACCTCTGTCAGACATAAACATGCACAGATTCATGCTCCAAACTGCAGCAGACGTACGTAATCATTAATTCCTAAGTTTCTACACAGAGTGAGAACGTATTTGCTGCCACTTGTTGCCTCATATTCAGATACCACCACATACATGCAAACTATTTTTTTCAGAAACACTGTTAAACTAAAAATGTGCATACATTTGTGTATTATCATTTTCACCTGTACTAAAATATGTCCCTTTGTCTGTCACAAGACAGCAGCACATCTGGAGGATGTTTCGAAAAGAGAGCAAAGCAAACTAAATACTGATACTCAGTGTGTTCTGTTTTTACTGTTTTTTGGACACCGATCACTGAAATCTAACTTGTTAGCAAAGCTTCAAGCTACTTAAAAGGCTTTTCTCGCTCCCAGTCGAGGCCAGTATGCGGGAGAGTTCTGTTGCACCAGAGTGGAGATCTAATCGACAGAAGGCATGATCAATGATCATCTCCCTTTGGCAGACTCTATCTGCCAGCTACTGCTCCTTGAACAAGCTGGTGAAGGGTCCGTGCTGTTGGTGGACTAGAACCTCATTACTTGGGCATGTGGTTAAAAGGAAAATAAGGATTGTCAGACAATAATGTAGTGAAGTAGCTCAGTAAGGCATTTTTCCAATATTAATTTTACAAGTCGTCCACCATGGTGCTTTTCTAGAGTCACACTAATTCCTAACAACAGGCCTCTATCTCCTCTCTCACTGTAACTTCCTTTACAAGTCAACCACTCATCTCCAGTTCCAGGAAACCAGAGCACACACGTTCTTGCAAGTGTGCACTGGCTCCGTGTGAGTTTTGGGTACTGACTTAAAGTCCCAGATGAAAGGTGACTAAATGTGACAATGAACATATTTACATGCACTCAGGTAAGCAGGTTATTCGGAGAAACCAGGTTTCACAGGTAATCAGAATGAGTTTACATTCACCAAAGAAACCTGATTGCTGGAAATCTGTTACGTTCACATGCAGTAGATTAGTAATCTGATTACTCCACTACCTTTGCCTTATTCTGGAAGCATGGTTCACAGATTTAACTATATAGAGACAGTAAAGCCTGCTTTCTGACCTTTTTTGGTACGTTTGTAAGAGAAGATAGACAGCGCTCTGAGACAGAAACATAGTCACATCACTTCTTTTCCCTCTTTACAGCACAAACTATAAACTGTAAACTGTAAACACAAGGTGAGAAGTGACTTATTTCAGTGTCTACAGTGCTTTGTGTTGGTTTCGGTTTTAGTTGGATTTAAGGCAGACCTGATTTAAAAATAAGGCAGCATCGCGCTGTGTAATGATCTCCGCTTTCATCCAGCTACTCCTCTCTGCTGACAGTAGCAGTGTTGAGTGTCAGCAGCCTTTGTCCTGCAAATGCACTCTTGTAAAAAGTTTCTTAAAAACTGAGTTACACATACAGATGGCAGAGTAATCACAGTTCTCTGTGAGAAATCTACCTAGGGAAATCAGTTTTCTCTAATCCCTGAATTCTGATTACAGTTTACATGACAGTCAAGATGCCTTCTTGAGACAGTCAACTGTAACCTGGTTACTTGAGTGCATGTAAACACACTGAATATCTTTGGTTCTGGCTTATGTTGAACTGTGAGAGAGGCTTTAAGATGACTACAGATAGTTTGGGACAATTAGAATTTTAAGATGACATCTCACAATGCGGCTGCTACTATAACCTATGTTGACTAATTGACCAGTCAGAATGTAGCATTACATGACACACTGATCATTGTGACACAACTTTACTGCCTCTCAAATATAAGACCACTGTAAAACTCTAAAGTCAACCAGTCAGTTAGCTCAGTGCTAACACACAATGGGATTTATTATTCATATGATAAATGATATGCTGTTGGCCCTGACAATTTTTCGAACATCTAAAGTAAAGTTGGGACAGATATATTAGAATTTGTTTTGATAGTTTCTGCATTGTGTCATTATTTTAAAGAACAAAAACCTTGTGGATTATATCTAAAGATGTTCATCTGGTGGTAGAGAAGATAAAATGATCTGGTTGGATTTTTATAAAAGTTAGACAGAGCTTTTCACCGAATTGAGATATTTAGCTGATGCATGTGTGTCTTTAGAGAACTCTAATCTTCACCTCTAACAAGAGACAATATTAGTGAAAGCATTGAGTGCACTGTGAAGAGGAAACAAGAGGAGAATGAGAGGAAAAACAGAAAACACAGTGGATTTAACATGAGGAGGAAGAGGAGGTGTTCACTGTTGATCCCAGATGATCTCATGTCATTCAGAAACACAAACAAAGCAGAGTTGAGGCTCAGCCCCAGAAAGAAAGGAGAAATAAAGGGTTAATCCATCTGTTAAAGCCTTGGGAGGGTGGAGAAGAAACGAAAAACTCTGTTACAAAGTACGACTCTATACTATGACGACAAAGTATTTTCTGCATGGGAATGTAGGTTGATATGTAGATATCAATGAAACTTAAAGGACAACTTGCTAACTTTAGATTCAAAATCACACTAGTGTGTGAACGATGATATCAAGTTGCACTATGGGAAAAGTAGGATCCAGAGTTTTTCAAGCTTGACTAAAAATCTAAATATCTCAGCCTTGGTGATTCATTTCATTTGTCTACTTTATGGAGCTGTATGAAAAGCTTCATGGAGGTGCACCTTTAGAGGGGAGATCAACTTGAGGTTTATGGCACTATATTTAAAGGAAGAATGTTTTGGTGATCTGATCAGAAATGCAGTGAAATTGTTGGGGAACGGAGTCAAGTATGGTGACATGATTGTGACGGAGTGGTAAAGAAGATGGAGATGTACAGGGACAAAACAACAGGAAATTTATAGAGGTATCTACAGAAGAAGGTGTTGGTGAAGAACATTTGAACAGTTCTATTAAACTAGCATAGTAGACAGTACTATACTATACAGAGTAAAAGTAACATTTAGACTGGTTTATTTCAGCAAATAACAGTAAAATATCACTAGTGTGGCAGAGGGGTTTCTCTGCATCTGACCTGACCTTCACCACAGTATTGGCAACTGAGGAGCTAATAGATGTTGAACAGGAGTTACAGAACTAATCACAGTTGTTGTGGTCTACGTCACCGCAACATGTAGTTAAAGTTGTGGGGGAGTGCTAATCAGGCTACAGTGGAAAGTACAGTGTGTGGTGCATCGTGAAGTACAAGGCTACACGGTACCAACTCAGAAGCATAAATCAAGTTTGAGTGTGGGGCATGGCTGTTGCCACTTTTCCCTCCTACAGCTTTTCAGAACACTGTTTTATAGTATGTCTTTTCTCAATGTTTAAATTCAAACCAGAGTCAAAAGATATGAGCTAAATGGAATTCTGCTTCTATAGGCTGCAGCCAAAATGTGTTTGTGAGTACTCTAAGTTATCCTCTCACTCTACACTGTTTTACTCTCTCACTCACTCGCTCTGTTAGTTCTATGGCCTTTGGGACAGCTCGTCATTGACTAGCTCTGAGAGTTAATGGTATGTTAGAAACAGACAAAGACACCCTGTGGATGCACAGGACAAGAGGGCAAGCCCAGAATGCAAGACGAATCCGGACTGTACTGAACTGAGTCCAAAATAATGTAGCAAGATACAACATGTTGAATTGAGAGAGGAGGTGGAGGGAGAAAAAGATGGAGTGAGAGGAAGAATAGATGAAGGGAAGATGAGAAGCGGAAATCAGGCAATGCGGTCGATGAAGGGAGGAAAACAAAGCCGGGTCCTTTATTCCTGATGCCAGTCTGCTTTTTATCGATCGCTAAAAGAAGAAACTGAAACACTGAAAGTTGCAGTTCAATAAGAGCTAATGAGATATCATTTGAATCCCAAAAGGAACAGGGAGATAGTGGTGCGTTGAGGTGAAGAGTGAGGGGGGGTCAGGCCTGAATGAGTGAGAGTGGATTCCCAGAGAGCTGGTGAAAGGTGGTTGACCCCCCGTTGGTCGGAGCCATTTACTCTAACCCTTCACTCTGTTCACCCTTTTCACCCCTCTGCTGGTTTCCTCTCTCAATCAGATTCATTCTGCTCCTCTGAGAGCTAATCCACCAAACGCAGGCTGAGAAACACTCTCATTAGCCGTGTGTGTTTGTGTGTGTGTATGTGTGTCAAAGACCAAGGGTGAGATATTGTATATTATTCTGACTATTTACCTTACCTACCTACCCACAGTCTCACATTTGTTTAAATTTCATATTACTGATAGTCACTGGATCCATTCCAACCATTATTAACATCTAATATACGATAAATGCTATATGCATGGTTTTATATAGGCATCAGTAAAATACTAATAACAAAAGAAAGGCAGATTTGATACTTTATTAATCGCCTTGGGGAATTCTTGTGGACAGACAGCTCCATTTATAGCGCTAATGTTTCAGGGTTCAGTATCTTTACCAGGGACACTTTAACATGTGGCCAGGAACTGGGGGACACTAGTCAAACCACCAATCCTGGGGTTTGAAGACTTCATCCCAACCAACTGAACCACAGCCATGGTGGTAGGAGACAGAAGAACACACTGACTTGTACCCCTGTTGCCCAAAAATGAAACAACTAAACTACAACTGCAAAATTTCTTTTAAAGGGAACATAATAGACTTGAGGGAAACTGAGTCTCAGTGGCGTGGTGGTGGTGGATGTGGTACGACTGTTACACCACAGACCTTAGGTTAAGGTTAGAGAAAGAGAGATTGTAGTAGAGATTGCTTGAGGAAGAAGGCATCATGTCTGAAGTCACTGTTAAGTTAAGAACTGTTAAGAAGCATTAAAAGAACAGTGTAGTCCCAAAAACTGTTTTTTCTCCTGTAAGATCAGATATTTGAGTGTAGCAGAAAAAGCTTGTCTGCTAACATTTTACTGATATGTTGAGTAAAATATTCCTGATGCATGTAAATTTACATCTGTTCATTATGTTAATAGAAAACATAATCTGGTCTCGGTTACATCCCCACAAATCCTGTGTGTGTAATTTGTAATGCGGTTGGAATTCGTTGTATAGAGATGAGACGTGGTTGCCCAGAGGAAAATGTTACCGCTCAGAGACAAAGTTGTGATTCTTATTTGAGCCTTATTTTAGTTTCTGTTTTTGTTTGATGTGCTCCTGATACTAAAGTTCACCAGTTTGCACCCTGTATGCTCCTCCATGGATTTACAACAAAACACTGTGACAACATTCGCACAGCTTTGGTCAAATAAGCAGTAGTTTTACTAGCAAAGCCCTAATGATGACGACCATGCAGAGGAAGAGTGAGAGAAAGAGAGAGAGCGAGAGGTGAGGCAGGACTGGAGGGAGGATTGCTTAAAGAAAAAACAGCCCGATAACAATGTCCATTGAAGGGCTGTGTTGTTTTTTTTTCCCCTGGGAAAGCTTAACGGCCCCTTCCTGCTATACAACAGACCACCACAGTGTGTGTGCCTGGCTGTATGAGAAAGAGTCTATGCACAGACTATACGTGCTGCTTGCATGTGTGTGTGGGTCTTACATGAATGCTGTGTTATTTGTGTCTGTGAGTCTCTGTGAGTTAGATTTTTGTGTCTGTATGTTTAAGTGTGTTGATGCAGGTATTTTTATTTATGTTGCATATACATGTATGTGCACGTATGTATACACCCTGACCACAAACAGCAGTCTGTTGAACTGATCAAATTTCAGCTGTGGTCAAAAGTCAACATCACTCAGTCTGAAAAAGCTCCCTGTCACACGCACACACACACACATGCACAAACACATCTACACCCAGCTATCCAAAACACATTTATTCAAGTGACTTCAAGGGCATCAAAAGTGTCAGAACTTAAAAACTAAACTTGCTTTGTTTGAAGCTCACACAGGCGGAAGCCATACACACACACATGCATGCACACACTCACACACACGCACTCACACCTGAGAAAAAAAAAAGCTTTTAACCAGAACAAAACCCAAGTTCTCAGCAGCTGCCCCTTCACCTCGGCTGGCTCGAAGCAATGTTGTGACATGTTAGGACAAAAGGCGTTGTCACTGTTTCATACAACAGAGGCAGATACAGAATAGGTGTAGATTGCAAGTGTTTAAACACTGACAGTCGTGAAGAACGTGCTGGAGTGACTGCTTCTTCTGGTGGATTCCTTTTTCAGATTTGGAGTGAACGACTCAAGCTGGCACAATAGCAGAAACCACTTTGTGCTGACGTTTCGAGTTGATAAAAAGCACACAATAACAGGCAGGTACAAATTCCTACCTACTGTATGTCTTATTGGCAGGCAAACATTTAAAATGTCAAAGGATTGAGTTAGTACGCAAAAGAATGGACATAATTACATTTTAATGAACTGACAGTTATTAAATATATGTTTAACAGATGTATTTGCACTATATCATTGTGTTTATTCAATATTACTACACTGATGGACACAGTGGAATAAGGCTGATAAGAAGCTAAGTCAGTGCAGTAACACAATGCTATGCCATCCAGCAATTCACTGTGCTGAACAATCAAATAATGAAGGTCACATTCCTGCTGAATTACTTTGCAACTCTAACTGTTCACCTCACAAATACAGAAGTAGGAGATATAATGATTCTGTTATCTGTCCTCATAGTATTATATACTACTGTACAGTGGTTTGTTTGTGAGAACAGAAAGCAAATACTACAACTGTAAATGACTCCTGATTCTATTGTTAAGTCACTGGCATTAGAACTCGATTCATATTCAAAATCCACCTCATTAAAGGCCAATTCCTACTTTCTGCATCCACATGGATGCACATTGCATTCTATAAGGCATGTCAACACCTCCTGAGACTGAGAGGGGCTGGATGTATGCTCTTAATGTCTAGTAGTGTAGTGTAGTGTTTCATCTGCTGCTTTGTGTTGTTTCTTCTGTTGTTGTCTGCTGTTCTTTTCTTACCATTCACCCCAACCGGTGATGACCGCCAACCCACCCTGAGCCTGGTTCTGCTTGAGGTTTCACAGTTTCCACTGTGTCCTAGTGCTGCTCAAGTGGGACTGTTGGGTTTTCTACATTCTGTAAGGCCTTAAACCTTAAAAAAGGAGATGCTCTTACATAAAAGTATGACATAAGTATCTTTCAAACATTGTTAAGAAGTCAAACTCCAGCCTTGGAACACAGCCTATGTATGCTGGGTGACATTCTTGGTGGGTACAGTAGATTTCTGAAAAACTAATATCACTGTTATCAAATGTTTTGGTTTGTAGCAGCCTTTAAAAAACACCATTTCCCATAAAACACCATTGCCCAACTTCACAGAAGAGGGGAGTCCATCTAAGTAAATTATAGCAGCATTTATGGATTTTTTTTAAAATCACGACTTCAGTTTAAAAACTGATCCGAACTGATGCTGTACATAACAGAATATTATGTATAAAACAGGCACTCAACAGTCTTTAAATCTCCACTGGCTCCTTTGTCAGTACTATTCAATATAAGTGAAATATTGCACTTTTATTTAACTATCACAGCGACATCTACAGTTTATTTAATATTGCACACAATCATGGTCACTGTTTTATAATGGTGAACCAGAACATGCTCACAGATAATTACCCTCTTGTTGAACACACATACACAAAGGTTGAAATAGCTTTAGATACTTGTTCCATCACTGTAATTTAACAAATCAGTTATATTTTCATTGCAGCTTGGTAGAGATTATATTCCAGCTCCTGATGCTTTATATAGTCAAATGAACAGTGTCTGTTTGTGCCACACAATCATCACTGAAGTTCATTTTTTTTGTTGTCATGTCGGTGTGGCTTTTGTTGGGACTGAACTACTAGGAAATAAAATTTCTGCAGAAATCTAACATGTTCAATTTATTTAATGAACAGATTCAAGGAGAGAACCACTTCAAAAGCCAGATTTCGGAACATTTACTGTGACAAATCATCAACATTTGTATCTAAAGGCAATAAAACTATTTGTTGTGAACTCATGTGACCTTTTTGCTGTACACTGCAAACAAACTTTAAGATGTTGACAACTACGCTGATAAAAGGTACCATAAAGCAAGCAACCCAAAAGACCAGCAGCAGCCCTGCTCTATGAACACACTTTCTGAAGTATGGTGGATTAATGGCTATGACCAAAAACAACTCTTTATTTTGGTGATGATCTGCATCAGACATTTATTTCAGACGGTTAATGCTGCAGCTAAGTTTGCATTACACATTCTTAAGAAATGTAACACGTTCAAATGCAAATAGAAATGTATTAAAACTATTAATTTATCACTGAATAGTTTTCATTGTTAATTTTATGATTGAGCTGAGTGATCCACCAAACTTTAATATTACATTTAATAACCAAGGCCATCATTCTAGTTTCAATTCTTGACAGTGAGCCATGTTTTTATACACTCTATTTTTCATCTTCCACACATACCTGAGGTGCAGTGAAGGGTAATCTCTGACAGATGCAGCAGGGAGATGAAAACACTGAAGCATTAGCGGGGGGCTGTGGGAGCTGTCAGAGCTGCGCTTATTGTACCGAACCATGAGGACATTTGTTCCAACAGGTTAATTGTCTGTTCCCACTCCACAACGTCATGTCCTGGGATAGCTTGGTACCGCCAAGACATCCAGCGTTCCAGGCCGGTGACTTAGCTTTTCTCTTTCACCCCCCATCTGCTCACCACAACCGTGCACACATACAGACACACTCACGCTGACAGGGTCCACTCTGTCTGGCCCCCAGCTGTTTGGCCACAGATGGGTGGCTTCCTGTCAGAGTCTTTTGCAGATCTAAAGAGTTTTCCCCTGTTCTTTCACTGCCTTTCTTCTCCTCTTTTTCCCTCCACTTTAGTGTTTTGTGTGTCTATCCCAAATCAGGAAAGCTCATATCAACCATTCTTTGAAGGCCTTTCTCCTCAGTGCTCTCTTCTTTCATGTCATCCTGCAGTATTTTGTGTGTCTGTCGCAAATTATTACTTACAGTAGAACCTGGTGCAACTAAAAAAAAGAATCCAATCATCACCAACCCACATCCTCACTTCTGCAGAAGAAAAAATCAACAAACGTAACAATGTATGCATGATATGTATGATATTACACCCCCATTTGCCAT
This sequence comes from Ctenopoma kingsleyae, assembly GCA_032353495.1. Lineage (NCBI taxonomy): Eukaryota > Metazoa > Chordata > Actinopteri > Anabantiformes > Anabantidae > Ctenopoma > Ctenopoma kingsleyae. The sequence continues at coordinate 17,741,697 of JAUBNQ010000013.1, forward strand.
TGTAGAGGCATAGTTCTGCACTCAGGGTCACTGGTTTGATCTTTGTGAAACCGTGTGTGGGGTCTTGTGACACTATGCAAACATCAATAATCCAGGTTGAATTTTATCTTCTTTCTCTTTCCATCCCTCCTTCTACCTCTCCCCCCTCACTTCCCTCCTCAGAATACGTTGACACATTGTCTGACACTGGCATATGGCTTAAGAATAGCCACGAGTGTTAAAATATTAAGTTGCCCCACCTCATTAAGGCTGTCTAAGTCATAAAGCCCTTCTGTGAAGTAGCACTATAAACCACAGTCCAAACCCTGGCCCTCCCAGTCGTGATGCTCGTCAGGCTACAGCAGGATGTGCCCCCTCCTGGAGCCTTCACAAAGGCCAGTTTGGCATTGTTAATGCTGCACGGTGGCTTAAGATCGACCTGCAGCTTAGCAGGAGATGCTCTATGAAAATAGTGTCTATAGAGTCTACAGGGGCCCGGTGTTTTATGTATGAGTGAGTGCGTGACACTGCATGAATGTGTGTGCGATATATGCATATGTATTCAAGTGATTCCATAAGTGTGTGTGTGTCTTGGGAAAAGAAAGCTATAGGGCATATGGAGGCACAGTTAAAGACTAAGATATGTGCCAATGTTTACCAAGCTCCTACACTTAATACATGATTTATGACTTTTGGAACACAAGTTTTTTTTAGGTTAACTTCAAGGAGTAAAGAAGTTGATTTGGCCCTTTGGTAAATTCACAAAATAAGTAATATCAACTGTGGCTGGTAAATATTGATTTGTATACACAAATAGGTAAAAAGGTAAGGTAAAATAGAGAGTTTAGTTAGAGGGCAAAACAAAAGTATACATTCAGTGAATAACAGTGCCAGAGGGGTGGGCAGAGGCAAGCAAAAATTCAATATTTAGCACAGGCCTAATTGTTTAAGGCAGGCAGGCATATACAGGAAATAGGAGTGCACATTAGTTGCCCTGGCAGAGAGGAGCAGGCATATCCTCTAGGTCTACAGTATCCTGTCAGGAGCAGGTGGAACATGGATGACTGGCAAATGGTGGGATCATATTAAGGACATTTGGTGGGAATGTCATGACACATACTGACAAAATAAAGTATGTTCTAGACACACCTTGACAGCTTAAAAGAGACCTGAGAATCTGTGTGCCAACTTTACAGGGTTCCACCCTCAGAATCCACCTCCAGTGGGACGTAGATAGTCTCACTCCCTGTCCAGAAGAGTAGCAGAAGGCAGGCGTGCAATGCCTGTCAGCTTTATTTTGGGAATGCGTAGGCATGCGTAGCAGGGAGGCATTAACTCTCATCCAGATGCAGCAGTGGTGGATGAATGCCTGGAGTGAAGGAATGTTGACCTCCTACACTAAAAAAAGAAAAAAAACTAAAGAAAGGAAGGTTTATTAGAATGTGAAGGAGACAGATCTGTGAGTAAACAATGCAGTTTGTTGTGGACATATGCTGCCCAACGGAATTTGTTTCTTGGAGGAAGTATGATTCTAGAAAGACAAACAAGGAGAGTTTCATCTTCTGATTTACGTACTTTGGCAGAAAAAGGCACATTCTACCTCCTTCAACGTTCTTCTCCAGTCTTCTCTATCCCTGTGTGTTTCTCTTTCTGTCTCTGTTTTTCCTCCTTTTCCCTGTCATTGATCCCTCTCTTTTTGAGGCTCCTGCCCCTCTCCATGACTCCTTGTGAGGGGATTAACTCCCCAAGCGTCAATCAATACTGTTTCCTTTCTCTTCTCTCCCCTCTGCTGCCTCCACCATCTCCACCTTTCTCCAGTCTTTTAATTGAATCTAGAGTCTTACAAGAAGGGGAGGGATGCACAGTGGTGTCTGAATCAGTTCAAATTATGCTAAGTCCATTTTTGGCCAGACTGTTGTGTTACAGATCAGGTAAATCTTGAGGTTTTATCCACAAGCAGACTCAACACACCAACTGTAAGGAGAAGCAGAGTAGTAGTAATTCAGTTCAATTCAATTCACTTTTATTTGTATAGCGCCAAATCACAACATAAGTCATCTCAAGGCACTTTACAGTGTAAGGTTTA
>JAUBNQ010000013.1:17759012-17778607 GCA_032353495.1 Ctenopoma kingsleyae
CTGCCCTCTCTGTATCTCCAAGTCTCACTTTCTTTTCCTGGAAGTCACATCCAATAGATACATAGATTGTACTTTAACATGAACTACGATTATGAACTGATGGAGTCTGCTGCAATGACTGGGACAGAACACAGGATGAGACGACAAAAAAGGTGGAGATCCTATGTTGGGGATGACGGGAAAAACTTGATTGCAAGATTATTGGACATGTGTTCTGTGAGGGTTAGAGATGAGCTGTACATTTTTTCTACCTAAAAGATGCAGGGAAGTTCTTCTGCCAAGTTTTGGCAGAGTGAGAAACAATGGACTACCCATTCTGAAATGAAGAACGCTTCAGTGCACCTTTGTTTGTACTGAAACATTCTGAACACAGTCGTCAAGCTGGGTGGAATAACTCACTACTGTAATGAACAATGACTCAACAGTGTCTGCTGGGACTCACAGTGGAGGACTGTGTGTTTATATGAACAAGGCATGGTGCATAGATGTTAGGATAGGATCAAAAGACTCAAAAGACAAAGTAATGTGTTGACCATAATATCTGCTTTTGGGGGGAGGGGGGTGGGGGGTCATACAGTCAGTCATACAAATTTAAAGATGGTTTTGCCCAAGATTCCACCTCTCTGCAAGAGAAAGAAAAACACACGCTATTGCTGCTAATGTAGGAGTGCTCACTCTTCGCTAAAACTGTGCGATGTTTGTCTTTTCTGTCTTTTCTTATTAAGGAGTAATATAAAGAAATAGTTAGCATCATTCCCAGGTCTTTCAGTTTTTCTAAGATGAGAAAAACTGACTAGTGTAAACTACAAACTCAGTACAGTTGCAACTGTTTAAATGGATCAACTGAAGGTCTTGAGTGTTGTTCACTGAGGGGGTGAACATGAGCAGAAAAGCCTTAGTTCAGTCAGTGTGTGGCCCTACACTCTGCTCTGCCATCTTACCATCATTGACTCTGTGTGTGTTTGAGGTGTTCAGGGACCATACAGTGAGGGGTAGGGGCTTCCGGATATGTCTATCAATCACAGCATTCCCAAAAAAATAAAAATAATGTAGCACAATAAATTCTTTTAACATGCCAGCTGGCAACCTCTGTTGCCATTGGAAACATTAGGTGACATTTGCTGTGTGAGTAATTTAGGTGTGTAATAGACTCAGCAGACTCGACATGGCAGTCACTCTGTGGCATGTGCTCTGCTTGTTTCTTTATTTACTTCAGCTTAATAGTGAAATATGTATATAGCATGGATGTGTGACATGATACTGTATGTTGGTCTTTAGGGCATGAATGGTCCAGATAAAACTTAGTTTTATTTGTCTTTATTGTATAATTATAATTATAATTATACATTATTTATTTATATAATGTACTACTATTTATTGTACATTATAACAGGTTAATGTTAACCATATGCTCTTTCCTTTGCTTTTGTGGGTGAAATGGGCTTGTTTTATAAATCCTTTTTTCTGTCAAGCTTATTAGTTGTTGTTGTTGTTGTTGATATTTTAGTATATTTGTTACATTATTTTTAATTTGGCATAATTGATCATGGTGGAAGCAGCTGTACAATATTCATTCAAATACAGGCTGTAGTATAACAATAATAATGTGGTATCAGTAACATATAAGGCACATTTTAAAAAAGTAACGGTGGAGAGTTTCCATGTTAACACGTCATACCAGCGATTCCTTACCTGGAGGCCAGGACCTGGATCACATGGGGTCCGTTTAGAAGCAAAGAAAAGTGGTAGTAGAAAAGAACAGAAGCTTTCTTAATAATTGTTATCTTCTTGCAGTGAACATAGAAAAACCAAGCATGCAGATACAAGTTTAGTTAAAGTCATTTTTGCATAAACACACTGTCAAATTCAACACAAAGAGAGACACTCTTTCTGGTGCATTATCAGATCAGTAGATGAAAATGGGCAGAAGAACTGGGCAGCTGTTGTTCAGGAGGTAGAGTGGGTCACTAATGTTGGACACTTAACGTCACTGGGCAAGACCCCAAACACCAAGTTACTCCTATTGTGTGTCCCTCACTTGTAAGTTACTTTGTAAAATGTAAATGTAAGGAATATATCAAGGAATCTTTCAGAATACAAAGTGAGATTGTAAAATGAAAAGACAAAAACAAATGATGGTCAGTGTGATGAAAGATGAAAGTGTCATACTGAAAAACTGAAGGTGAGAGAAGGTGGGGTTGGTTGTAACGTCTGTCCATGGCGGGGATAATTCATTGGTAACTGTGGCAACAGTGGCTGAGCTCCAGGTGATGCTAATTACTCCCATCCGTCTTCTTTAGTGCTGTAGCTAAAGCGCGTTAGCGAAGGCCTTGGAGCAAATCGCACATAAGTACAGGTAGATAAATAAATAAATGCTTGATTTAGAGGATAAATCTTTTTTCTGGGCAGCGGGGTGGCTACACTGAAGCCACAGCACCGGCTCTGTGTTTGTCATCCCATCAGGTGGAGCATTATTAGGAGAAAGGACCTGTGGCTGAGTGCTATGTGAGGAGTCCCATAGGTGGAAAGTCAAGGGCATGCAACACAACAGAGCAATGTGATTTGTATATACTGTTCACTAATCTATTTACATTTCTTTAGTGCCTTTTGTGCCTTAAAATGTGGAGGAATGAAATATTATTAAAGCTGTCGAGTGCAAGATTTGTATGTTAACACAGCACCATTAACAACCTGAATCACAAAGCAGGCTGCGTCCCTGCTAACTGACATTTAGTCTGTTTGTCTGGATGAAAATCTACTGAACACCTCCACTAACAGAAAGTAATGGATTAGAAGTTTTGAGTGTCAGAGCTTTGTAACTGATGCAGGCAGCCTCTGCGCAGAACAGTCGTGTGATATGTGTCCTGAAATATGTTGCTGCATTTTGGACATTGCTGTAGTCACGGTGAGAAATGGCCATTAGACTCCTCCAGCTCGGTAAAAGCCCATCAAGCTTCATCCCTCTATACTGTAATGTAATTTTCCAGGAATATCCTTTTAATTTTGAGTTACCTTTCATTGAAGGAATTATTCACTTTGGTATTAGTTCTAGCATAGTCATTAAAGGTACACCTCTTTTTATTATTTATTTATTATTATGAACTCTCTCTTTATGTCACTTCAATCAACATGTGAGTTTGACTGTGTCCATTGTTCTTAACAGATGAAGAGGCTACAAGGAGCTCACCCAGTAGCTGCTATTGTAGTTATTGCAATTGCTGGTTTCTTGTGGATTATGATGCTCTATCCACGAGCTTACTATTACGTCTATATAGCTCAGAAAAATTAGTCACATGGTTATTGTAATATAACTTGAGTGTTGTTGTATGTTAAAACATACAATTAATCCACATTTGAGGCTATTTAAAGATGAACTAACTGGTAAGGCTGTAAAATCACAGTCTGATAGTATGTGACTGCTTACCATTCCAAGAGATATTGGAATAGCAGATATTTGTCCATAAGCCAAAGAATCCAGTGAAAATCTGGTAGCTGATAGCTGAAATGATTACACTTCATTCTGAGGCAGACAAGAATGTCTGAATCAATCCATCCATTACATGTTGAGACATTTCATTAAAAACCACAAATATCACTCACGGTGGCACTATGGAAAAAGTCAAAGGATTGCCAAAGTCATTAACAATCGTCTTTTGGGCACCTTCAATGTCATGCAATTTTGTAACAATCCAACCACTGGATCATAAATGCATACTGGTCTGTATATATTTGGATAGGATCCAGTTCCTTTGGCAGTCATACCAGCCCACATAATAATACCACCTCCACCATGCTTTACAGATGAGGTGGTGTGCTTGAGTAATGTTGAGTTTCCTTTGCCGAAACTCTTCCCATTTTTCTGGCACAAGTTGATCTTGTTACTAGTCAGACATGAATGAATAAAACTATGGATTTTGTGTTCAAGTATTAATTTGAGGAACATTAAAATTGCCTGTATGGATGTTTAATGCACTACATAAAGTATGTCATATATCCAGTTTTTTGCTTTTGGGAATTTCCCCACTTCGACCAAGTAACCTTATGTCTTTGCAATATTTCAAGATTTATTTAAAGTTTCACTAAGTTTTGAATGTGCAAATTGAAAAATTGTAGAAAAAACAGTTGGTTGGACACCCACATAGTGCCTTTAAAGTTTTACAAACCATATGAGAATTCCCAGTCCACATTTATTCTACTTACTGTATGTGAAAGTGACATTTTGAAATACTAGTTGTTTAACTTGGAAACAGCAATATGATGATCCACAAACACTTGCTGCATTTTCAGCCCTGCAGCCAAAACACAAAACTCCATCCCATCAGGTGTTACACATTATATTGATGGGTGTTCTCCACCAGCACATTAACTCTCATTACTGCTCCACTGAACCGCCTGGCGTTTACAATGACAAATTCCTCTCAACCGAGGCCCACCAAGCCCTCAAATGAAGATCCCAGTGCCCCACACATACATCAGCAGCCCCAGAGTAAGCTGCAGATATTGCAGAAGTTTAATACAATATATTTATTTTTGAGAGAGGAAGAAGTACAATTCTCTAATGTCACTAATGTTCAAAGTAGGGAATATGACAGCTAAAAAACTCATGGTTCGTCTTATGTGTGAATGTTATATTCTGGGGAGTCAGTAGGTTTATTAAACAGGTTGTCCAGTTTATCAAATGCTTAACAGCCTAATGTTTTGAATGATCACACGATCTCTGTTTGAGCAGTATTACAGAGTAATGTTGGGCTGTTAAATCATGGCACAATGTGCTATGAGAATGACCAATAGTGCAGAGTAATAAAGGAAAGGAAAGGAGGGGCTCTCAGGTTACAAAGTCTGTAAATGTATAAAATAAAATAAAAAGTCTTTAAAAAATACAAAGATTATTTTAACATTATTGTAACATCAAGTAATGTTTACCCTCGACAAAGTAGTGCCGCCTATAGAGATGGGAAAATCTAGAGGAAGTCTAGTCTATCAAGGCAATGGGTGTATAATAAGAACTGCATATCAGATGGAAGCTAAGCACTCATTCGGTTCTATGAAGGTTTCTTAGTGGTGCATTGTGTGAAATAAAATCCTCATTCTTCCAGATTCCAGCCGTTAAAGTTACCTGGATGATCCTCGACAAGTGTTAGGACCTATAGAGCGTGCACACTAGCCACCTCCTCTTCTCGTGCCTCTCTGTGTCCCTACACTCTTCTGCACTTCAGGAATTATATTTGACCAAAATAATCCAATTGTGATAGTAAAATTGTCAATTTATGGGATTTGTTATGCTTTGTAGTCTCTGCAAGTCTGTGAGGAAACGCAGCATCACTGTATGAAATATGATCCAGGAAGTACAGTTAGACTACAGAGAAGATTGTACAACTCTGGAAAATGAGACGTTACAGTACTAATGATTGTTACAGTGTTGAGGTAAACAACAACAGAAATGTGGTGTTCACTTGCTTGTACTGTACAGCTCGTCAGCTTAGGCCTACATCATGGCTGGCCCCCCGCACAGCACCATTCCCTGCTGCATAATGCACTTTCCCCATTGAAATGAATGAGCAGGGCTGTGTTTTTCCATGCAGGACAAATGCCTGCACAGTTCCAGCCTTAATGTGTGTATGTGCAGAGGTGCACAGAGTGTAATTGAGTTAAAGTCTCCCTAGGCCACAGCTGAATTAAGAGCAGCTTAGAGGCTGAGTGCTGTGTGTGAGTTAACGTATCCCTCTCCACCTTCCTATATAGGTCTGAACTGCTCCCCTGTGTGTGAAAGTAATGGTATTGAAAGGTGATAGTTTAAATTCCAAGTCATGCTTTTTTTTTATTCATAAGTATAGTTGTAAAATGATACTTGTGTAATTGTGAACTAATACACAGGATGTAAGTTGTTAGAGTATGGTCCTTCTACATCTATAAACTCTTAACCATCGGATGTGGTCAAACACTGTGTGAACTACAGTGGGTGTGTTGACAATGTTTCTATCACAGGAGTGGTGCTGCGTCAGTGTACTGTACTGCCTTGCCTTCTACATGCCCTCCAGATGCCACCCCTCATTAAGACGCGTCTGACATGGACTGTTGTGTGCTACATGTGTGAAACGTCTGGAGTCTGGACAAGGTCTGGACCAGATTCTCCAGACACGATCTGGGGTTAATGTGAGAAAATGACTTGCGTCTCAGATCAGGACTTTGGTCAAGTCTTCTTAAAAACAAACACCTGTAGGAGCGCAGTGAGAACATGTAGCTCCACACAGAAAGATGTCCTTGGCTGCACTGATGAAACATGAGATACTGCTCACAGTGGTGTAAAGAAGTACAAATACGCTGTTTTGCAGTACTGATGTCATTGTCCCACCCTGAATTCTGGCAGAAGTTGTGCCGTGATTTCACCAGTTAAAAACTGTTTGTCTCATTAACAGTCAGGACTATGAGTGTGTCTCTGGCTGTGCACTCCCACTTTTGGTTGACTTTCTTTGTCCGTGCTGTGTGAGGACAGTGGACACATCGCCTCGAATTCACTAAAATGTGATTGTAAAAATGTCAAACAGCACATTGATAGAGAGCCTGTGAAGAACTGTGTGGGTGTGCTTAAATTGGGTGTGTTAGCGGCATGTGTCACTGAAAGAGCACTTCTGAGCAGCTGCCTCAGGGCGGTCGTCCCCTCCAGATGTTTCCCATAATGCCATAGCGCTGCACCCAGGGAGCAGAAAGAGGACAAAACCACTGTAGGCCGTAAAGCCAGGCTGTAAATTTGCTGCATGGTACACGGGCTCTATTTGCACCTGAATGGGTCCAGGCAGTCAGGCTCATTTGGGTGAGGGGTCCCAATTGTTGAGACCTACAGTATCACAAATCCACGAGCACATACACACACACACACAATGCAGCACAGGATGTGTGGGAGAAAGGCTCAGTGCAAGCTCCCCCTCTCTTCTTGACAAGGCTGTGAGAGAGAAAGTGTTTTTAAATGATAATGAAAAATACTAAATATCACTTCTTTAACGACACGAGCCAACGATGAGCTAATGAGGGTGTGAGTGAGAACGGTTGGTCAGCTGCTCACTACGTCCAAGCAAGTGTTCTTAAACATATGCTTGACGTAAGCGTTGATAAGATGAGTCTGAACCAGAGAAGCAGAAAACAAACACAGCTCTACAGGTAGTTTTAAGTCAGGATCCAGGAGAGAACATCTGTTTTTTTCTCTTCAGACTGGGTCAGCACTGTCGCCTCACAGCTTCAACGACTGTGGGAGTGAACCTGTTGGTTGGCAGGATTCTTTCTATGTGGACGTTTCTTCTTTTTTCAGCAATATGGAAGCTTTAAGCTGCCAAAGGGAGGTTTCCATTGTACAGTATAATATGGCTGAAGCTAACAACTATTTTGATAGTTGCCTGATCTATTGATTATTTAAAATGATGAACTCCCCATTTACTCAATGGCTATTATTTAGCAACAAACTTTTAAATTTAGCTTGAGGTTGTTTAAGATAATATAATACTTAGATATACTAAGATAATATTGATCCTGCATGGGGGAATTTCACACCACAGCAGCTCTACAGTGACAGAATGAAGATAGAACCAAAGAGGAGGAAGGGAACAACAAAAAGATGACAAAAGAGATGTCAGGGTATGTTAGAAAGCTACTGTTGCTTATTTACCAAGCTGAATCACTAATGGACATTTTAGAATCAACTTACCACCAAACAATGAATCATCACAATAGTCCTAGAAATCATGTCTACTACTAATCTTTTAAATCCTACCATGACATAAATGGTTATATCTGAAGAGGGGTGTGTTGTGGTTAAAGGATTCTTGTATGTGAACTGAAATTCTTTACATTTTTTTAAATTGACACACGACATTGGATTGGGAGAAAAAGCTGATTTGACAGTGAAGCTGTTTGCTTTTAATCACTCTCTCTAGCTTCCCTTTCACTCCCTTCCCCTGGCCCGTACCATCCCTCTCCACCTCTTTGTTTTCGCCTCTCACACACCCACACACTTGTATGTGCATGTACATATGTTTACTTTGCTGAATTTGTGTACTCTGAACGCCACATTAACTCCGTTTTGTCACTCACCGCCGCAGCAGTGTTAACGTGGTGACCTTTCAGCACGCACCCCCCGACGTATCGTTACTGTGATACCCTGTGAGAGTCAGACACAGCCCATTAGAAAGTCATCTAACAGGCCTCGCTTAATGACCGAATCACTCCCGCGTGGTGTAAAAAGCAGCAGTTAATGGAGCTGATTCACACACACACACACAAACAAAAATCATAGCTTGATCTTGCTTTGCATCAGTTGACATAAGATCAGAGGGATGTTATATGAACAAGGTGTGATAATGAAGCAGGGCAGTAGATTGGATATTTATTTCTGCATCACATGGGGCTGATGGTTCCCACACTAGTGTTCACACATCACACAACTCAGAGTGTGTGACTGTGTGATCGGTGAGTTGGTCAGAGCATTGACAAATATTACATTTGCTTTTGATGGTTTCATGATGTGTAGAATTTAAATTCTGATATTTTTCAACTGGGTTTTGAGTCAAACCAACATTTAGTTCAGAATCAAAGCCTTCAGCATGTTAGTCAAATAGTCATTGGAAAATAAACGGAAGCAAAGTCAGTAAAACCATTAATGTGTTCATGCATAAATACTGATTTAACTGAGATTTCATATCGTCTGCTTCAGTCTACACACTATATTTATCATGTATGACATGATTTAAGTTCAGTGTGATCTCAATCTCAGGTTTCATGAATTCCGCTTCCACTCACATCTTTCATCTCAACCAGCAGATGTTTAAGTTTTATTCATCATTTTAGTAACTTTTAAAGGGAAACATAAAGGGGGCAAATTCATCACAGGATTTATGTCAGATAAGTAATGTGCCTGTAATTTACAGACCTCAGTGCCATGAAAAAGTGTCGGTGTAAACCTCCTACCCCTCTTCTCTCAATTACGAGCTTTGCTCATGTCTCACTGTACCATGTACTGTTAGTTTCTTTACTTCCAGGTGAGAGAAATGTCTTTTTTAGACACTCACCAGTTGCACATCTGTTGGGGAGATCACTCAGATATTATAAGAATCCTTTCTAACAATAGGAAACCACAGCTGAACTCAGCCTCCTCTGTGGATTAGGGCTATACAGATGAATTATACATATAAACTTCAACTCAAATACAGAGTTTTTCAAGTTAAACTCAAAGTCAGATTTGCCGCAGAAGCATTGTGCATCAGCTAATGCAGTGTTGCTAAATATGTTTAATGGAAAGTATCTGCGCTCTTCTTTAAAACTCATTATGTGTCAGTAGAACACTGGTGTTCTATCATCTATGACATCATAACGCAGCTATGTACATACATAAACAGACTTTTTGCGCATTTAAAGCCGCTGCGTGCGCTGTAAGCAGGAACTGCTCTCCAGAGACTGTGAGAGTGACGGAGGTCATTTGTCTGACCGGCTGCTTAAAGATAAATTGTGGTGCCTGTTTTTTGTTTTTTTTTGTCAGGAAGAAGCAGATCACCAAGTATAGCAGCGTGGTTCACTGATGTGGTTTTTAAAAGTCTCTGGACGAGGACGGAGCAGCGCTGCAGCAGGAGAATAATCTGATTCAGACTCTGGATTCTTTTCATGGGGTTTGTTAACAATAACACACACATAGAAAATCACCAGCATGTTGGGATGTTTAATAAAACAGTTTGTTCTCAGTTTTGCTTTGCTTCATGTTCCTTGTTACCATTTCTCCTGATAGCTTTCAAATAGAGGCTAAAAATAAGTCAGATTACATGGCAACATATTTCTGAATACATACTGTAAACACACTGTGACGGTTTCCTTGCCTATGGATAAATATTTAAGTAATCTCAGTAGAAGATTTGTTTAGTGAATCTATTGTCGGACATGTTAATGAACCTACTGCAAAATCACAGTCGCTGTTCTGTCCAACTTCACATGTCTCCTATCCCACATCTACACACACTGACAGTGTTGGGGTTTTACTGTGAATGTTCGCCGGCTTCTCCTCACGTCACTTTTTATTTGTTGAAAATAACCTCAGATCCCTGAACGCATTTTCTGAACAATTCCGGGACGTTTCAAATATTAGTTCAGGATGGAAATGATATATTATTTTGTTTGTTCATGTCATGTTCATGTCATGTTCCGACATATTATTTCCCATTTTTAGAATCCACATAAATTTCACTCAAAAACATATGTTTGTCACTTTTCAGTTTCTTAAAATTAGAAGACAGTGCCCTAGCTCTATTTAAGTGAAGTCAATTTGCCCAAGTCAGTCCAGAGAGCCACGGCCCCATGTAGACACGTTCAAGACAGATGAATTCTCAACACACGCGCTGAAGCAGCAATAGTCACATGACAGAAATGTCATCCACTCTGACCATGCAGACATTCCAAGTCACATGGTTTAAACAAAGGAAATTCAAATCTTAATGATAATGAAAGTTAAAGTGTTGTATATGTGTTTCCTGTTTTTTTCCTTGTTAAGTTCATTTTACAAACATGATTTGCAGAGAACTGAAAAAGAAAAAGTGTAATAGTGGAGAGAGGAAAACCATTTGACCCCTTTTTAGAAAAAGTGATTTTTCTTAACTGCTAACATCTGGACAGGCTGGACGCAAACATAACGGACGAGGCGTTTTAGGCCTTGAAGGGCCTTTGAGTTACTCTCTTGTGTCCAGAGCTGGATAAGCCTGGTTTTATTATGGACAGCACACACACACACACACGCACACACAAACACGCAAAGAATAAAAGGAACTGGCTGGGAGTGGATTTACAGAGGCACACACTGCTCCCATTGTGGAGGAAATGCACGGCTGAACACATACATGCATGATAATTAATGTTTGCAATTAAAGTTACACTGTATGTTGCTGCTGGCAACCAGCACAGCCAGCGTCACGCTCTCTGCAGTATTCTCACTATCACATTATTCTAATGTTGCCAGGGGAAGTGTTAGATGGATAAACATGATGATAGTCCTAAACATGCATCTTTTTTTTTATAATGGTGGCCTGTGCACTCTTCGGAAGAGTAGCGTCTGATCAAAGAGTAATCAGCCTGGAACATTCTTTGTGCCTAATTAAAAATCCGACAGGCTTTCTTAGTCAGGAAACACACACAAAACACCCCCACATTTCTGTTTATCTCTCATGTATCACTGAAGTCCACTTTGGCACCTTTGGCCTCTAATGGGAATTCACGTTAGCAGGGTGGGGGTTGCCCTGAAGGAGCCTGAGATCACACACACGCACACACACACACACACACACACACAACATGTTTTTCCATTTTAAGTCTTTGAACGTACACACATGTTGCTCATTTATCAGTGATGGCAAAAACAGACAAGCTCAGTTAAGCACCCCTCAAGTGTTCTGTAGCAATATCACCACAAAACATAAATCAGGTGCTCGCGGTCGTACAAAGTGAAGCCAGGAGCTGCTAATTCGAATCACTCAGCACTTTGAAAAGGGCAGGGCCGTTTGGGCGAAAGTGCTTTTTTGCAGAGGCAGCAATATCCCTTCATAATTTAAAATCAACAGGCTCGAGGCTCTGCAGGCTTACGTAGTAAAACAAATGCTTTAGCCCCGCTCCGTGGCTATCAAAACAGCCATTAGCATTTCCGCGCCTGGTAATCGCTAGTGTTGAGAAAACAGGGAGGAAGTCCCCGGCTTCCCACACATTGCTAAAAAGTGGGCTTAAGCGCACCCGCCACTCATCTCGCACTGAACACACTGATGCAGACACAACATACAACACACAAACACACTCACATACACATATTCGCCCAGCCATACTGATCAGCACACATGGATGCATTTACTTGTAGACTTTCACAGAGTCACATGCGCTGCGTCACCGGATTCTTTGACCTCAGGCTGATGGGAGATACGGCGGGTTCCCAGGGCCACATCATGTTGGGGCTGTTGGAGACCAGTAAGAAAACAATTAGATCATCAGCATTAGTTCTGTGGAGGAGGAAGGAAAGGGAAATAGCAAGTAACAATTTGAAGGGGAAATAGGATTACAGCCAGGACAATAGGAATGAATCTCCTGTAGTTTCCATATGGGGACAAATGTCTCCAATCTTTGAATGGTTAACAGGGTCTGATGTGAAACTGAACCTGAGTGACGCCCATGCAGGGATACGCAGACGGCTTCAGGGGTCAGTGTGGGGAGCTAATGTGTGGAGTTGACTTTCACAGAAAGAGACAGAGGAAGTGCTGCATTTTCTAAAATGAATGAACACACAATTTAACTTAATTTTACTGTCAGTTTGAAGTAGATTAGGGACATAAACATTTCAGCATAGAGCAGAGACACCAGAAACTTCAAATGGAAGCTAATTAGAGTGAGTAAAATGGCAGCAATCACATAGCTCAATTTGAATTCACCACATGAACACAACATCCAGACAGGAATAATTACATAAAAGGGAAGAGGGGGGTGAAAAGAGGAAAAGGAGATAAGCTGGATGTATACAGAGGTATATTGTATATTGAAGATGGTCACAAGATAAAGCTAGTAGGAGCTGGACTGATTTGGATATGGGGCCCAGCCACTTTGGGAGGGACGCATATTAGTGTGTATAGGAGGGGTGGTGGTTTCCCTGTAAGACTTCATGTCTGCAGGGCTTGGGTGCTCATGCCTGCTACTTTCTACGTCCTATTATTTTGTGTTTATCTGTGTGAACCCATTGGAAGTAGTTACTGAAGTTTCATATAGTCATCCTGTTATGTTTAAAAAAATATCAACTGAACTTAATAATGTTCAAACTCATATTTAAACCAGAACTATAGAGAGGAGAATTCTGTGTGTTTTCAGCATTAGTGGATGGTGGATAGTGGACTGGTTACACTTTACAATAAGGGTACACCAAGTAACAGTTGATGCAGTAATAAATAATACTTAACTAATGCATCTTAATCATTTACTAATGTTCATGTTAACTAAGGTATTATATTCATGTTTTATAAAGTATTAGTTAACATGAACACTATTAGTTAGTGACGTACATCCCCAGTCTCCTTTTTAGAACAAGTAAATCAATGTGATGCTGAATACACATTTCAGCTTATTATAGGATAACTTATAGAACATTGTGTTATGCTCGTCGAGGAGCTGCAGCAGGCAGCGTGAGGTTCACTAACATCTGTAAACATGCATGTCTTACTTTTGCGTCACAGTTAATCATAATTAGATTTACATGTCTTTTCCTGAAGCTCTTCTTGTTAGAAAGGTCAACAGTGAAATAGCAGTTTATAGATGACACTTCAGGTAAACCCTCAGCTTAAAGAGAGGGGGTGTGAAAACACACACTCTCGTTCTACAAGCGGTGGGTCGCTGTGTTCTTGCTCACGACCTGCTCTTTGAACTACTAATTGATAATTACTTCATTTGTCTGAGAGGCTCAGCAGTCATCTGTGATTAATTGTGCTGGAGTGCTGATTTCCTGATATCCAGACTCAGCTTGTTTGTTTTGTGTTAGTTAATGGTTAAAGGAGCATTACACAATTTCCTGCTTGTCTCTTCACCTCCACTATCCAATACAGGTTCCCACAGAAAAATCATGCTCAGTGCTGACGATTAGAATTTGGTCACTTTGCTGCAAACTGTATTAAACTGTATAAAATATAAATAAAATGCTCTGAGGAAAACTGCAGCTCACAATGATCTGTTTCCTTCTGAGAATAAATCCCACTTTCACTGTAACTTTATTGAAGTCTGAACGTCTCCTAATCCTGCATTAGACTCAAGTCTGCATATTGTTGAACATGGAAGAACTGTACAGACAGAGTTTGTATCATCTCCACAGTCATTATGTTTATGGATTGTGAGCAGACCATATACTTCTCATGTACTACAATAAGTGAACGTGCCACTGTAGCAGTGTGTTTAAGCTGTGTGTGTTTTTGTAGTTGTGCATGTACCTTGATGATACAGTGCGTTGTCCTCAGAGAACACCTTTCCAACACTGCGTGTGTGTGTATGTACAGTGAGTGCATGGTGGAGCCATCTGTCCTCGCCACAGTGGAACTGATGAAGCTGTCAGACCAGCTCCGTGTGAATTCCTCCCCATGATCATCACCTCTGTGTCACTAATTACAACCTGTGTGTGTGTGTGTGTGAGTAAGGTTTGAGTAAGGCGTTTTCATGGTTTTATTAGCAGCATTAGTTTCAGAGAAGCTAAAAATACATTGTTGATTTTATACTTCTCTGTGTGCGCGCATGTGTGTGCTGACAGGTGAGTACGTCAGATGGTTAAACCGCAGGAGGTGGCTGGTAACACAGAGGGGGACGCGGTGCCGATGGGGGCACGGTGACAGGGTCGTCATTACCAGCGACAGATATACCCTGGCAGCGTTCTAGATACATACACACCCACTTCCTTCCCACCTCACACTCACACATGCTCAGTTACAGTACACACCTGATATGACGCAGGATGACGTGCTTTTGCTGTGGTTGTAACTTCTGTGTGTATTTTCAGGATGAACTCACAGTCAGCAGCTTTAGAGTCTGATGGTTGAGTCTCAGGTTCTTCTGGTTCTGGATTTAGAAGATGGATTTGTGCTTCTTCTTCTTTCAGCTGCTCCCTTTATGGGTCTCTGGATCATCTGCCTCCATCTCACCCTATCCCGCATCCTGCTCTGTCACACCAACCACCTGCATGTCCTCCTTCAGTACATTCAACCTCCTCTGAGGTGTTGTAAATCTTCACTTTACAAGATGAGTTCGTACAGACAAGAAAAAAGATGTTAAGAAGAAAAGTGGCAGTGCGCTCAAGCAAAAGTGTAAACTTGTTTTCACGGTGTTCTGATTGGATATGTAATTATTCAGATCACCTGCTGCCAAACTCTTAATCTTTCAATGAAATGAAGCAGACTTCCTGTTCTGAACAATCTATGAAAAAGCTTCATTCAGTCATTCAAAAGAAGCATAATAGCATCTAAACCTTCAGTTTTGGTGCTATGTCAAATGTCTTAAGATTCAGACTTGTTGCTGTGTTCACGTTGTTGTTTTCATTGGCATGCAATAATTTGTCCTAATTCCACACACGGATTTCATTGTCAGTGAAAAACCAGGTTTGCTGCACCCACAGAGTGAGCAAGATATAACAGGAAGGAGGCTACACTAGAGGGGAACAGTAAGAGAAGTTCAGCTCTATGGAAACAACACATTCTCACACCACAGCGCCTTGGTGTCATATCTGATGCCATGGGAATGATGGAGACTGAGTGTTGTGATCATAAATGCTTGTTAATGGCAGTAGAAACTTCACTAGTACTTAATACTAGCACTAGTTCCTTGAACAGTCTTTGTTACATCACACACTAACCTTTTTTATACAGAAACCTCATCATACTGGTGAGCACCTGGACCCATTAACACGTCTTTGCCTATTTACACTGAACTTGAACCTGAAGGTGCTCTAGTGTTCGTATTGCACCGGTACCAGCGCCCTGGTGTGAGCTGCGTGACATTTAAACATGTCTTACTCAAAACGCAGTTAATGCAGGTCAAGTATAAAGTGAGCATAAAGCATTATATGGCTCCTGCAGCAACGTGTGGGTGATGAGAAGCTGGAGGAGAAACTCTGACTGTGAAGTTACTGGATTAAGTTAGAGCTACGAGTAAAGCTGCTTTGAATGTGCAGTGTAATCTAACCACCTTAATATGCTACAACACTGACGGTATTCACGTGCTTGGGTCATTGCTGCAGTTCTTGGACATAAAACATGTCAGTGATTCTCATAGTCAGAGACCAGCTTGTGTGTGTGTGTGAGTGAATGTGTCCAGCTGAGTGTATGGCCATGTGAACGTGTGTGTGTGTGTTTGTGTTTCTGTGTGTCCTGCTGTGTTTAGGACAGTGGGATCCTGAGTGTGTAACAGTCTCCAAGGTCACCTCTCCTCCTCATGACCGTACTCTTTTCTTAGCCACCACCCCCCACAACCATATCACTTCCTCCTCAGGCAACAAAGGGATTATTTTAGACCACAATGATCTTCCTCTGACAGACACACACACACACACACACAGTCAAACAAACTGAAGCTAAGTCTCTTCAAGTTCGTTCTCCTCACACCAGATAGTGACTTGGCAAAGCTACACACGCACGTAGGCACAAATACAAAAGCACAATAAAAGGTACTAATTGGTGTAAAGTGGTAAACAAGATCAAAAATAGACAAGAGACAGGAAATAAAAGTTGCAATAGTTTTATGATCCACTCATCTAAATGGCTGATTCAGAGCTCCACTTCAGTTTCCTCTCATGTGGCACATGATTTGATTCACTGTAGCTCTGTAACACCCTCTGCTCTGCCTCAGGGGGATCAGCCAGGTAGGTAGGCTCTGGTTTGTCCTAAAACAATATTTTTTACCCTCTAAAATGAAACTTCCAAATTGGTGTGTGAATGTGAGAACACTGGTTTGTATGAGGAAAACTGAGCTTTCTGAAAACAGCCACTTTCCTCAGGAATCATGAATCTAACTAGAACCCAGACATAAAACACTAGTCTTAAAACGGGATGCTCTGCTGCAGGACTGGATGTTGATTGTTAACATGTCTCTTTATGAGACATGACTCTGCAGTGGTTACAGCCCACAGGGTCTGCTCCCTCTTTAATACACAAGTAGACCTTAGTTTTAAACCAGAGTTACTGCGTCTTAAGCATCTGATCCCCCAGGAAGGTTGTTTCAGTGTACAGAAGAAGCTGCTTTTGTGTTGTTGTTTATTTCTGTGAGCACACAAAGCTTGCACACAGCTCTGTAGACCTGTGGGTGTGTGAACATTGTGCTGTCTGCTTCTTGGGAAAGGGAGGGTCATACAAAGTCAGAGCTGTGATCCAGTGATCTGACCATGGGAATGAGTTTAGCTCACTACACAATCTGACGTCAGTGTTGACAAACAGCCTTGACAATAGCTGCACATGTAGTAATGCTGTGTGTTGTGTGACTGCATGTGAAGCTCCTGCAGTGAGGAGAGCAGCAGCAGCAGATCTGACCTCAGTGTTCCTGAGGAAGCTTTTGACGCACACATACAGCTATTCACATAATGTTATCCAGTTACAGTTGTTGGTGTGGTGTGGGGTTTTGACTTCAGGCCTGTTGGCCCACACTGCTGCTATCAAAATCCAACATGGGGCCTTTTTTTAGGGCCATAAAGTCTTTATATTCCCTGTGAAAACAAACTTCATTTTAATTTAGTCTCAAGTGTTTTTCTGCCAATTTTACTCTCAAATACTGTACATGTGTGAAAACAGGTGAAGCTAGCTTGAGGCTATGTGCTGCAAACCCACACACACACACATGTGTACAGCTATCTTTGTGAGGGCATTTCTTCACGTAATGAATCATAACTAAATTCCAGGGAAAGAAAAAGAAAAGGTAGAGTAGCAGGAGTAATGACATTGTCTTAATAATGCTGCCTGCTGTTGATTTATTAACATAAGTCCCTATAACTTGGCAGCACAGGATTGGATTAGAGACCCTGATGCACCACCCACATATTGTAACTTGTCTTGTGTGCATACACTTTGCATGATTTTAAAAGTCATAAATCTCCATTAAGCAGTTTTCCAGTACAAGAGCTGCTAATTCACAGGCCGGCACTGCATCAGAAAGGCTGCACGACGTGCACAACATGGCGTCTATAAATGGAAAAACACAGCGTTACATCAACTCAAACTGATCTGCTGGTAAAAATGCACAAACACTGTTGTTCTAAGCCGACAGTACTGTTAAAATACTGTCTGGAGAACAGCCTGTATCTACTAACTGAACCTATAAACCAAGCTGGCATTGATTTGTTTAGATGTCAGGGGGACTGTCAGCTCACCTGTAGAAAAATATTTGGTTTTACAAAGTCAGACTTAAAACATTTAAAACATAAACCTGAATATATCAGGTGTTAATTTTTTTTATTGATTTTTGCTATAACAAATGTTCAGACGTGTTGTTGACTAATCCTTCTGCATTGCACTGCTTTCCTTGCAGTGTGTAGTCACTGGTAGCTTGCAGATTAGCTTCCCCCTCACTGCACACTACATGCAAAACCAGCAGAGGCCAGACCAGTGCCAACTGTTTGATATTCATACGTGTGAACACAGAGTTGGATTTTAATGGTAACACAGAGGTTTGCGGTTGAGGGGCCTGTCATGTGAATCTCTCCTAACTGAAGATAAGACCTGGTTGACGCCTGTCTGACTTCTTGGGGAGTAAGAGAGTATGTTCTTCTCTGTATGAGGTTCAGAGAACAGGAAACACAGGACTGGGTGTTGCTCCTCAGTGCAGGGATGGACGCTGCGTTTGTATTCTTTTTCCCAGAGGCTGCTATATTTATGTCTATTGTTTTGGACAGGGAGCTCCGTTGCGTTTCTGTGCAAGTGTGTATGTGTCCACTGTCTGTGTGCGCCGCTGTCTCTGGCTGGCCAGCTGGCTTGAGTCCAGTAATGAAAATAACATGTTGACCAAAGGATGACCGCAGAGGCCGAAGATGACAATGGCAACTTTCTTTCTCTATCTTTTGTTTTCAGTGAGTGAGATTCCCACCATAGGTCACTAAATAGAGTCATAAACAAACCACTGGCAGGCAACACAACAATGGCTGGGAAGATCCATGCAGAGGTTTGCACATGTGCATATGTGTGTGTTTGTGCTCAAAGTGCTACACCTCCACCACCACCCCTTCACTTACATGTAGTTTCTGTTATGATTTGTTAGGACGTCAGGTCCATCAAAAACCCTCCTTCCTGCTTTTAAAAATGTTCTGCAAACATGAGCCAGCAGTCAGGAGAGTCAGAGCAGCCTGAGTTGAGCTGCAGCTGGGGCTGCTGTGATAAAAAGTTGGTTTCTCCGGTCAGTGTTAGCAACAGAGAGGTACCAGACTCAACTTTGTGCATAAGTAGGGATGAGGAAAGAGGAGGAAGATACACTGGGAACGGACAGGCTGAGGGACAGGGGGGGTCACTGAGGTTGGTGGACAGCCAGAGACTGAGACCTAGTTAAACAGATGGACTATGAGAGGAAGAGAAGAAGATCCTGACCTTTGACCCACCACAATGATACAATGTGTAGGAGGCAGATAATGAAGAGGACGGAGGAGGACTGAACAAGGATAAGAAATGATGTGAGGAGAAAGAAACAGCGTCTTTGAGCATGTGACAGATATAATCAATCACATCATGCAACCAAAATGTAGCAGTAAATACTGTGAAGCACAGAAAAACAACCCTGCAGTTACAGAACCTGCTGGTGTGAACATGTTTGTGAGTTAACATGTAAGTAAATGAACAATATATCTTCAGACTTGATTCCAGCTGCAGTTACGTTCCTAACAAAACATATTTGCTGCTGCATGAGACACAGTGTCTTTAGAAGACACAGTTTCATGTGGTAATTTGATAAAGTCACATCTCAAAACTGAGCTGTACAGTGGTTAAATCACTTCTAACTACTATATCAACTACCATACTATATCAATTCAATTCAATTCAACTTTATTTATATAGCGCCAATTCACAACATTAGTCATCTCAGGGCACTTTACAGTG
>JAUBNQ010000013.1:17779365-17796864 GCA_032353495.1 Ctenopoma kingsleyae
TTTAAGACCTTACACATTATATAAATATATACAGAATACTGTAGAAAACCCAACAGTCCCACTTGAGCAAGCACATATCAGAGTAATACTAATTATATTGTATGATTTAATGATTACTGTACAGTATACTGTATTGTAACAGTACTTGTAATATATGTCTATGTAAATATACAGGTATTACATGTTTATGTTTATGTAAATGTGATGTATTATTGATATATTCATTATCTTTAATTATTATTCATAATACACTGTGTCCGACTACTGGACTCATCATTTCTGCACACTCATTTTTACTGTATGTTCTCTAGCATCACAGTTTACTGTATGTTACAGTCATTTCTTGATTTCTTAATAAAAACAGTCAACATGGTTTTTCTAACTTCTTCTGTTTTCTTTAAAATGAGTCTGTGGAAAGTTTCTAGAAACAGATTTAAAACTAAAAAGTCAAATGGGATGCACCTGATGCGAGTCTCTAATACAGATGCTCTGTCCTACATTTCCCATAATGGAATTTCATTACATCCTCATGTCCTTTTATTAGATTCTGGTCATTACAGCTTTTTTTTTTTTTTTGAGACTATGACCCTGTGGCCGCTTGTTGAAAACTTCCATCCTTCCTACTGTTTCTTTTTATGGCAAATCCACATCAGTCCACGGTCCTCTGACCTGACCATTGTCTGCTCTTTGTCTGAAATATGATATGGTCAAGCACCTAACTGCATCAGGTTGTCATGGTTACATTGTCAAATATTTACAGTACGGACTACACAGTAACATAATGAGGAGCATGAAGAAGAAGAAGAACGTTTCCCTCACAGCTTCTGGTGATCACACACATATTAGAGAGTTTCACAGCAGCATCTTTAAATAACATCAGTGCTGGGAAAACATTTTATGAGTTTTCACATGGAGTGCGTTGTACTGTGTTCATCAGTGGACTGTGGATAAACTGATGACATTTACAGTAAGTTTGAGTCATTTCCTAGTTTCAGCTGAAAACTACATGACGATCTCACACTCACACTATCACGAATCAGAGAAGGTGAATGATCACTACTCAATCATTTCAAACAAATGTATCGATAATCAAACGTGATGGTGAAAGCAGGTGATCAACAGGCTGCCGCTCCATGGTAGGTGCTATAATTAACCATCAGCTGTGACTTCGACAGCTGACGGAGGGGAAATGGCGTCAGACTGTAACAAACACAGACGTGGAGGGAAGTGGGAACTGTCCAAACGGGGCCAAAGGCCTCATCCTTTTCTAATCACTGCCCAGAGCTTCACTTTTTGAATGCTCTGTGTGTGTGTGTGTGTGTGTGTGTGTGTGTGAGGCAGCTGGGTCACTGCTAAAAAAAAATCCCTTTGAAGCTTAATTTAGCTGAAATTAAAAACAAATATATGTGTGTGCTGGTTTTGAAAGGAAAGTTGTAGATGACACCATTAGAAGATGGTTGATGGAATAATTAATATCATTTCACGACACTGTTAAAATGAAAGATTTTACATTTACATACTGCTGTCACTGATAGAGCTGGAGGCTGTAGATTATGCTGGTGAAATGATTCCACTTGTTGCGTTTTAAAGCATTTTGTAGGGTTGCGAGCTGGTGTTGGGGCTTCCTCAGATGACCTGTAGCTCTACAGCTGCCTTTGCCATCAAAAAAACATTCAGCCCGTCTGCTGATGGAACCAGAACACCAACCCGGCGATGAGCTCCTGTTTGGCCCCTCGTACTCTGCACACAGGTCTGTTCCTGAGTCACTCCTCACTGACTGAAAATGTAGTTTTAATGTGCTTCTGTCTTCACTTCATCTACAATCATAAAACTCAACACAACTCTGTTCTTAAGTCATTATTTCAACACTGTAGCTGCAACTTAATCTAACACTGTCTACAAGTCATAGAGGAAACATGCTTTCAAACAATGTTAGAGTAAAACGGAGTTATAACATTTTGACTGCATTTTCTTTCAGGCAACATATTTACCAAAGACAAAACATTCTAGCTGTAACATTCATACAACCTTCTCAAGACACTGACAGTATTATGGGTTGAGATACAATGTTGTCCTGGGCCCACTCAGGCCTGTCGGCGGGCCTGCTCATCAGTGTTAATAAATGTACTTCATTAATCCAAGTAATGCAAGACAAAGACATTTAAGACCTGCATGGTGCAGGTGGTCAAATATATGTTATTAGGATAAAGAAGTGACTTTATCTTAACGAACTGCAGATGCTATGATGTGAAATGCAAATGTGCACATGTCCTGGTGTCTTGGTGGCCATTAGAAAACCACCCACCCTGATGAAGAGCACAGTGAGGAGACCTGATCAATGTTATCTCAGGACTGTGCTGTGTTGTGACAGTGGACACTGTCTGTCTCCTGCGAGCTATACAGGGATGGGACATCTCCTGAGCTGCGGGGGTGGATGTGTGTCTGTGGAGGGGTTTCACAGAGAGGTCAGCACAGGGTTGTTGTGATTGGGGAGCCCTTGTTTGTGTTTATCTGGGATACTGGGCTGCTTAATTGTTTGTGAGAAGGTGACTGTCAGGTCAGGACAACAAGAATCTACAGCTGCTGATGAAGAGTCAGGAGAAGTGTGAGTGGGAGTGATGCTTTTTACACACACACGTTGGCTAATTGTTAAACCGGTGATCTCACTTACGCTGGTGTTGTGAGGTGAGAGTGTAACCTCTTATATTTGTTCAGTGAGGTGTGGGTCTGTGTGTGTGTCAGGACTGTGTTGTGACGATTGCCTCCTTTATCCTGATCAGTCTTCCTCTCTGGACAGCAAACTGATCCCTCTCTCAATTGATTTCACCTCCTTCTCCTCGGCTTGCCCTTTACCCACAAATCCCTCCTTCTTGCATCATCCATCAGCACTTCCCTGCTTTTTCACTCTTTTCTTTCTCTCTCTCCCTCTCCCTCTCCTTTTCTATGTGCAGCCCTCCATCGCCAACACTGAGGAAATCAATAATGTGACTTGATGCCAGTTATGTGAGCAAAGACTGCTTCAAGCTCAAGAGCAACATTCCAATTAAATGTGGAGTTTTCCTCTTTACTAGCACATCAGTTTCATCTAATGACACAGTCTAATGTGAATTTCATTATGAAACAGCAACTTCCTGTTTACACCCATTGTTTTGCAGCCTTGACAAAGCTGGTGATCTGTCTCAGACTGTCCTACAGTTGACAATCCATCATTGGTGATTTTCAGCTGCATTAGCTGAATGACCAGGGAAACTATGTTGAAGTTTAATTTTGCAAATGAGAAAATGTTGCAAAGAACTTTGGTCCTCCAAAAGGTTTGTACCACAAAGTTTGATTAGTTTAGAAATGACTGGCAGTTTTCCCACAAATTATTCTTTTCAATTATTCACAGTGTCACATAATGGCACTCCTCGATGGTCATAGGGGCACTAAGAGGTACCTTCCTTTGGCATATGATGCAAGAGGTACCCCTTTACATCAAGGATGTCAGTCGATTACAATGCTAACCCAGTTGCTTCAATATTTGAAACACCTAGAGATGGTATATTAAATCACTGAGATAGTACAATAAGTCAAAAGTTTGCATTTGTAGGATGTAACGAGTGGAATCATGCTGAAGGACTTCCTGCTTGGTTCGTCCAAGCTCATTTGTGTTGGATGACAAAACGTAATGCCTGATGCCCCATGGTTTTTAACACCTCACAGCCTAAATCACAACCACCTCCTGCTGTGGCAGAACAACTCAGCATCACCTGATGTGTTTAGATTACTCCTTTCACTAACGACTGGGAGTGGATGCAAGGAGGAGTGAGAGTCAAATGAGATACAGTACACATAGTCACTCTCTGCAAGTGTGTGTGTGTGTGTGATTGACAGCAGCAGATGGTAGATCGACCGCGGTGATCCCCCTGCAGTGACGAGTCTGGGATCTCCCATGACCGCGCTGGTGGTTAGCAATCACCACCGGACACAATTAGTTACTTGAAACAGTTCAAGCAAACAGAAACCTCTCACTGGATGTCGCATACAAACACAGTACAAAACTACTTACACACCACCTGCAGCCAACCAAACTCTCCTGTGTCATTAGCGAGAGGTGATCTAAATATATCAGGAAACAAGTTACAGTTCACTAAGAGGTGACTGTGAATGAGGCTGTGGGCTGTTACATCAGGTTCTGTTCCGCTCTGAATATGCATGATCCCACAGCCAGATGGCACTACCCAAATGCAGTGGATTCAGCGCTGTGGGGTGAGACCACGATGCATCTTTATAAAGATGGATAATGCTAATATTGTGATGTTGGAACTCTGTGACATCTCCACTGCATCACTAATTAGGCTCTGCCACATCTGAGCAATTTCTGTGTGAATGTGACAGCAGGTAAGAACATTCGGGGGCGTCTGATTGTGAGTTCTGTTCTTTAGCATTAACCTTTTCTTTACTTCACCAGTGCTTCGAGTTTAATCACAGATAGTAGCAAATATTGAACAAGGATTTGCTTCCGCACTCATAACCTACCCACAAATAGCCTGAGTCATATTTTAGCTAGTACTTAGCTAATACAGTTTTTTCCAATTGCTTAAGCACAATTTTGACAACAAAGCTCATTTTTGCAAATCATTTAGCCCAATTCACAAAACACCTCACATATCCTGCAAAATGAAGCTCTGCATTCAAAACCATATAAACACTTATCAAAACCCAACTTTTGCTGCAAATAATAAACATTTCTTTCCCACGCCAACGTTGTTCCTCCAACACACTAAACACTACTATGTAAAATCCAACTTTTAACTTTTTAGGGATTATCAGAACTGTAAATGCTGAGAATTGGACACAGAGACATATGTGCAGACACAAATTTCATTGAAACAAATCCTTTGTTTATCCACAATATTTGTTAGTGTGTGGCCACAAAAATATATATTAAAAAAATGCATATTACTGTAAAGTTCTACAGAATTCTAAACTTTAGCAAAAATGAGAAGTAAAAAAACAATCAAAAACAAACCAAAACAAAGAAAAAATTATGCGGCATCTTGTCGTCTCAGTGGATCTGGACACAGCACCTCATTCATATCACATACAACGTCTTCCCTCACTAGACAGAAAGGAAAGAAACGGTGGGAGTGTCTTATCCATAATTACACCTCGGTTCTCTGAAATTTTTTCAATCAATCAGAGTTTCTCTCCAAAGGCACCCGGTAAATCTGTTTCATGCACACTTGGTGTCAATGGAGAATATGAACCATAGTAGAACAAATTGCACTTGCCTGATGTTGCACACTTTCAAACACACACACAAAGGCACTTGTCTCTCAGTTCTTAGAGAAAACAGCAATTCATATATTGATATGTAGCCTCTAATGTTTTTAGTAATGAAAATTATGTAGAACTGTACAAATAAAGAACACATACATGAATACTGTAAATATAGAATGCATGTGTCATTTCTACTGTAAAGTATTAGCCTACTATATATACAATATACATATTTTGAATTACTGTATATATACAGAGTGGGTGTTACAGTATTTTGGTTACATACCTGTTCTCAAGCCTAAATGTCTGGATGACAGAGGCAACAGTAAATTGATTCGAGTTGGGCTGAACCCTCTGTCCAGTCTCTCTCATTGTCAATCAATGATTTACAGTATAACATGGTCGACTAATGAATTTCATTAGAACTTCATGACCTCTCAGTCATGCCTGTCATTTCTCTTCCTCCTGCTTCCATTGTTCTTTAGTGTTGGTAAATCTGTGGGGTTTTATAGTTTTCACATTCAAGCAGTCAGGTGCTTGACCACTACTACTACTACAGTAGGCTAATACTTTACAGTAGAAATGGCAAATGCATTCTATTTTTACAGTATTCATGTATGTGTTCTTTATTTGTACAGTTCAACATAATCTTCATCAGAAATGTGAGAGGCTACATTTCAATACATACAGTGCTGTTTTCTCTAAGAACTGAGAGACAAGTACAACTTGGTGGAAGAGGTCAGATGTTCACTGAGGTACAGAAAGAAGAGTTAGTTTTGGCAAATAATGCCATAAAACGTCAAGAGATTCAAAGTCACATCATAAGGAACAAGACCAGTACGAGGTACGAGTATAGTAAGTGTAAAAGCACTTTGAGTACCAGTAAGGTAGAAAAGTGCTATATAAGTCCAGACCATTTACCATGTTAGATGTATTCACATGATCCCACAGTACAACAAACTAAATGCAGGAATTATACACAAAGTAAAGAAACTGCTGCAATCCATGAAAATATTTTGTACTCAGGCATTTTTTTTTTCATTCCAGACCACCTCCTGATATTGTGTCTGACCTCATGCTCACTACATTATCAAAAATCTTATTTTTGACTCCAATGTGAAGTTATTGCTTTTTCTGTCTGCGGGGCTGAGTGTCTCTTTATACACCAACTTGTCTCATCTGTTGTACACCAGGCAGGAGATGAAGCTGCCTCTGTCAGTCTTTAGCAGGTTTATAACAGTCATTATTATCAGGCAGTCCTGTCAGAGTGTTAGTGAAGGAGCGCTTGTTAACTCCTAATTTAACACCTGGGGAATGTGGTGGCCTGAGGCAGATAGGGCCTTATCTGTTGGAGGCGGTGGGAGTGCTGGGACTTGGAAATTCCCCAGAAGCTGAGCAGCTAACCTGGGAAATGAAAGTGACTGGAGGGTCAGCAGAAGGTCACATAACATGAATGCAAGCACTTATCTAATAGTGGGTTAATAGTAGGTTAACGGTGAGGGAGCAGAAGAGACAGAGCAGGAAACCTCTGCAAAGTCAAGAGCAATATGGCAGAATTACTTTTCTACATTTTTTGAAACACCATGATAATGTGGTAGTACGGACGGGGAAGTGAGAGACAGAGACAGCTGTCCAGCGCCTGGCATGCTGTGACCACCTAGCAAGGGGCTATCTCAGGTCACAGAGCAAAGAGAGAGGTGCACGGTCACACACACAATCCAGATGGTGAAAATGTATTTACAGTAGCACTGCTTGGCATTCAGCGCACATACAGACATGACTTTGTTTGAGAAGAGTTGAAAATATGCATTTTGGATCAAGAAGAGTTATGTTCACCATATTATAGACTGATTTTCTGTACCAGTGTGTACGTAGCATTTAGTTGGAGCTTTGGGGATCAGGTTTTTGTGTGCATGCATGTGACAGTGCTAAACAGCTTGCCGTCACCCAGGAAGCATCACCGGGTCAACGCCCAAATCTAGCTCGTCCTTTTAAAGCGCCAGTGTCACGCCACTCATCCTGCTCAATACAGCTGTCAGCCACATTTAAGACGAGAAAAAGGCAAGAGGGAGAGAGGGGAGGTCACTTGCTGGGGTGTGTGTTTGCTGGGAGAAGAGTGATGGGAAACACTGACTAATCAATTTCCACCGCCAAGCCCTGGTACAGGGGACCTCAGGAAGGGTCAAGGGAAAGGAGTGATGAGTGCATGAGAAAAGACTGAGTGATAGACACAAGAATTGATTAGACAGTGGTTCCCGATCGCTGGGGCCTGGACTGCATCGTTTTTTTTGCTAAAATGATGTACAGTATGAATACCTTTCTTCGGTCATCGCCGGTCTAGAAAGAGCCACAGTGCTGACACTTAATTTGGCACCTAGTGCGAGAGTGAAATGTGCTACTGCTGAGTTGGAAAGTTATGATATCAAGGACAGAAAGTGTTGATTAATGACCACCACGAGGGCGAAGGACATGGAGTCCCTGCTTCTCATAAATGAATGGCCCTGTTAAATTCTTATCCATTCAAATCATCAGTCAAATTCTGCTGCCAACACCGCACAAGCACTTTTGGGTGTTAAAATATGATAATGAAGACATGGCTTTACTGTGCTGATACACTGGATTTGTTCATTTCTAAACATGAAATGAAATGCTTTGCTTACAAGTGTTAGACAATGTAACTTTTGCACTGTGCAACTTTTACAGTGCACCTGTCCCACGAGACCTTTAATTCGGCGCACATGGACAACTTTTGAAGTTCTGCTAACACAAGAAGTAATTTACTATCTCCAACTCTCCAGAGATCTTCACTCTTCCTCTCCACTTCCAATTAACAATTTTTACAAGTCCAGGATGGACAACATAGTTGACTGGCCGTTTTGAAGGGTTTCTGCTGCGAGTCAAGGGTCAGCTAAGTTTAGTTGTGCCCTAGAGACAGGGCGAGTGTTTCGCCAGAGCTTGACAACAGAAGCCACCTCTTGCAGGAGCAGCTAGGTCCATACTGAATGTGAATTAGGGTGGAGAGTGTGTGTGGAGGGGGGGTGAACCCACCCCTATTGTGTGGATAAAAGAATGGGTTGTCTTTTATGTCCTGACGTTAGCAGCCCTCTGGATCTCCTGGTATCAACCCTGCTGATCTGTCTCCTGCTGCAGGGAGGAGCACTGAAAAGAAAAAGTGCGTTAGCTGCTGCTGATATGATCATTAAGATTAGTTGGAGATATGTCCATGCAAAGGATTGACAAGAACTCTTTGAGCACTATGTCTTTGTTCACTATGATTGATTATTGCACTGGCTTAAAACCAACACACTTAAACGTTTCCCTCCCATGTTTCAGTCTTCTCACTTAGAGGCCTCTTTATTCTTTCTGTCCCAGTCCTCCTGCATTTTGTCCTCTTCTGGTCTTTACCCAGTGCTTTTCTCCATCTGTGTTTCCCAGGGTCACATGCCTTTGATCAAATTATTTTTATGTTGTTTTTATTTTAACTTGTTGGTTGCAGATGAGGAATACTGCAGTAGGACTGTCCATGTGTGGCCAGTGCAACTAACAAAGGGATTCTCATTTCTTTCCTGTGATTGTCTTAATGCTTGGCACTTGCATGGTCTTCTTTTGTCAGGAGCCCTACCCATCTGTGTCTCCAGGCAGCTCACACAAACACCCATGATGCAAACATTATTAGTATGACATAAATTTGCTCCTTCTCTTTTCTTCATCTCTTCCACTAATCTACCATTGCACACTAACTAATCTTACTTCTGCAGATTTTGTTTGGCTGCAAAGGAAACTGACGAGAAATATTAAAACTATTGCGCAATTCACATTTTGATTGACAGTAACAGGACATATGTTATTATCTTAAAATACTGTTTAGAAACTGGCTATGACATCATCTTGAAGCTCATTTGACCAACCTCCTAAAGGCGGCCATAACAAAATGTTTCTACAACCACTGGATCAGTGTAATGGAGTTCATCCAACTTGGAAATTAGGTGAACTTAGAAAATAATGTGACTATCTACCTACCTAACTAACTATTTTTCCTGGACTTTGAAAATATAAAATGAATTCAGTTATCTTAAAACATATCTTTAAACAAGTTCAGTAAACTCAAGATATTAGGTTGTCTCAACTAAACTCACATGGATAGTTGTTCAAATAGAACTTCTTTCCGTTAACATTTCTTGACATAAAGAACTTAGCTGCAGCTGTTTAAGTCATTTTGTGCCTCAAACTAAAAAGGCAACATCTGAAACTGCTCCTAGAGACTTTATTTGAATGTCTGAGATTGGAATTCAGCACTTACCTTGATTAGCATTGTGTAAATGGAAATAAATACTACTGAAAGTGTATTGAAAAGCACAAGTTTTAAGTCTGAAATATGCATGCTGGGAAGCCTGCTAGCTTTGTTTCTGTAAAACAAATATTGAGTAGAATGAACTTCATTCATTTAACTTTATGTCAAGAGAGTCAGAACAACCGATGTGTATAAGTCCTGAAGTGGTTTTAAAATTAAAAAATTAGGAGTGAATTAACTATAAATGAACAGAACTGAAAATTATCTGTATAAAGTTAACAAGAAAAGCTTGGTTGATTCCTCTAAATTCCTAGTTGATGCTTTACAGTGATTGATGAACCTTGGATCAGACATTTCCCCTCAGGTTGAAGTGTAACAACTTTAGTGATCTGAAATGTCACCAGTAGCTAAAAATATACTTTTATACCATATACCATACTTTGATTTGTGACCGAATATCTGCTAAACAAATGCCACCATGCTAACATGCTGAACACTGGTGGTGAAGATGGTTAACATCATCTGCTTAACTATATTAATACTGTAGTAGCATTGTGAGCATGTTAGCATGTTGATATT
The DNA here is from genome assembly GCA_032353495.1 of Ctenopoma kingsleyae. Lineage (NCBI taxonomy): Eukaryota > Metazoa > Chordata > Actinopteri > Anabantiformes > Anabantidae > Ctenopoma > Ctenopoma kingsleyae. The sequence goes on from JAUBNQ010000013.1 coordinate 17,789,498, forward strand.
AGCATTTAGCTCAAAGCACTGTTGTATTTCATGCATTTCATGTACCGAGGCTTGAAAGGGAATTACAAATGTATGAATGTGATGCTAATAATACCCAGTAGGCCTTTTTCTAAAGCAGTGACTTTAATTGTAATTAACAAAACAAACAATAATTGATAGACAGCAAATGACTGACACAACTGAGTATGTGACCATTCATCGTCTGATGTTAGTAAGCAGGTAATACCAGTGGATTAGGGGTTTGTAACAAAAAGAGGGAAACGGCTGCACCTTTGCAAGACATCCATTCAATGTGACTACACTGAAAAGTTGAAAGATAAATTTTCATGGTAACTCTAACAGCACATAGGATGTATTTGTCAGGTAATTTGTCTTAGTATCATTTACAGCTCTGACAAAAAAAATGTAAAGGCCCAAAGGTGTCAAAATACAAGTAGACAAATGCATTTGTAAGCAAGCAGCTCCGTTCAGGTCCACACATACTGCAGAGGTGAAGCCACTGATGGTGGGGTGTTCTCGACAAGTTAACCCAGCTGTGAAAAGGCTTTCTCCAGCAAACAAGGCCTCCATACATAGCAGGCATGGCCTCCTACCGTTAGCTCAGGGCCCTGTAGGTGCGGTCAGGGAGGCTACTGTTTCTGCCACTGTCAGTGAGATGGATGAGGGAGGAAACGCACAAGGAAGCAGAGTCTTTTTTAGGCCTGGTGACATCTTAGACTGTGTTTGACACACGAGCATAAAATCCCACATCCCCCTCAACTTCACTTGTGCTCCAGCACAATGAACATATGGTGTCCCCAAACACTTAAACACATATGCAAAAGAAATCAGATTACCACTGATGATGATGACCAAATTAGATCTGTCACGCTCTCACATGGGAATAGAGAGTGCTTTGCACACAGGGGGCAGGGAGCAAACATGTGTGCACATGGGCATACACGCACACGTGTGCAGTACAAAGACTGGAATTCTGCACAAAGGAGTAAGGGGATGATGGCATACTGTGCCACAGACAGGCAGTGTGATGGATATGATAGATCAATCACCCTCTCCGTTTAATCAGGGTGTCAGTCACCAAATGGATGGGATGCAATGGGTGGGGGGGGATTAGGTGTCAGAGGAGAGGGCAGGGGAAAGCTAGAGGCTCTTTATGGCCCGGTTTAACCCCTGCTGAGAATCTTTATGGCTTGATGGAATGAGCATGTCATATATTTTAATTGGCAGCAACACTGGTCTTGCAGGATGCTTTTACTTAAGACAGGAAAACGTGATCGTCAGCGGGTCACAAAGGAGGATGACTGGTTGCAGTTGCTACAGGCAAATATCATAATTTTGTGTCATTAGAAAATTCTCAACTGATGCAGACGTTAGAAAGATCATGGGATATGCTGACATCAAACATTTACAACAGGTGGTGCTTTAGGCAACAGGAGTTAAGTACATTAGCATGTTAATGACTAGTGGTATTAGCATGCTAACATTTGGTGATTAGCATCAAATGCAAAGCACGGCTGAAGGTGATGGGACCATCATTAGTTTATCTGGTATTTGTCATAAAGTGTATGAAGTGTAATAGCACCCTGATGATCAGATGCTACATTTAAAGGTGTAAAGGGTCAGCACAGTGATTCCAGTTCATCCGGAGGAGAACACAGCTGTCTGAACTCAATTATCATGGCAATGTCATCAATAGTTGTGGAGGTATTTCGCTCAAAGTACATGTATCATCCACAAGAGGAAACATCAGGTGATTACCACAGTCATTTGCGTGAACATTGATTTTTCTTCACTACATTTGAATCGGTCTATGATCTCTGTGGTCTGATTGGTCAGGGTCGATTTAAGGTCTAGAACTGCCTGCTGTTCATTCTGATGACTGTGTCCTTATATTGCTGCTGAACCCAGATCTGATGTGTGACTGTGGAAATGCATGTGATATATACAGAAAATGAAACATTGATTTCCAGGAGATGCTCTCACAATAGTCTCTGTCTCTTGCTGATCATCGCAGCACCTTCTTAGCAACCAAGCCTGATCAATGCACTGGTAAATTACAAACTGTGCCACGTTAATGAATGTTAGTACAATCAGCCAAACAATGGAGAAAACAGCCCTGACTCCACACCACCGAAAACAATGTGTATCCAAACCAGTGTTTTCAACTCATTTTGATATTGGTGTTCACACTGTATCCAAAGTGACTGACAAGTTAAACTAACAATAGTTTTTCTGTTTTCTGTTTCTCTTGTCAGACAAGTGAACTTTCAAGTGAACTCTGTAGTCTTTTCTCACTCTGATTCTACTCTAAGCAACTGTATATCTTCTAGGTTTCCATTTGGTTAATTATGTTTTACCAGGACTCAGCATTTTTATATTCTGTCAAGAGCCTGAGAGGAAAAACTCAGGGCAGAAAAGTCAGCTGTATGCAGCATTCACTGCTGTTTGTTAAGTGTGTTGGTGAGACCCTGCAAAGTTCCATTAGTCACAATGCTGGGACATGACGCAGAAATACATCTTCCTCTGAATATGCACAGCTCCATCAGATTGGTGTCTAAAAGACTTCAGGGGGAGGAGGGGTGAGTCTGTGGGTGAATCAGCGCGAGGTGGCAAACTCATCTATTCAAGCTAACCATCACAGCTGTCAGTGCTTTGTGAGAGTGACACAGCAGCTTCTTTTCACTGATACACATGAGAGGCAGCGTGATAAAGCCTGAGGGGCGCGGCGCCTCCTTCACTCCAAAGATATCAAACTAACACTGACTCTGACACGTTCATGTGCACATGAATAATTATCCCTCCTTTCACCTGAGAGTCAGAATGAGGTGATTCCTGAACAGCTGCCAGACAGTCCATATCTGAATGTGAAGCCGTTCAGGTCTGTGAACAGATAAAAATCACGACTTATTGTTTCTACCGTGTTAAATTAAGTGTATTCAGAAGCAGCAAACCAGCGAGCTGCATGTTCCCCTTGCGAAACTGTTTGCGTAATGCTGAGATGATGAGTGTTGAGTGAGAAAACGGTGCGTGAATATGAGAGCGGTTCACTTGCTGGGGGGGCTACTCAAGAAAAGTCCTCAGAGTGATGAGTGGATGTTGAGTAAGACCTTGGCTCCTTCCTATCTGCTCGTTCTTGAGTTTTCACACAGCGACGTCAGTGTGAGCCCAGTCTCCAGGAAACATCCATTGTTACAGTGGGGACGAGAGAGTGAGCTGGGAGGTTTAATGGGGCAGGTTTGGCCTTGTGATGGATGTGTCTCTCATCCTGTTTTCAGTTTCTCAGGACGGCTCCAGATCGCACGCCGCGAGCCGAGTTGCGTTTGTTCCTGTGCGTGCTGTGGGAGCTGAGGCGAGCGCGTAGAGAAAGAGAGGAGCGTCATGAAAGAGTCGCAGGAGTAAATATGATGCTCCTCACACCAAAGGATGTGACAGAGAGACACACAGGAGGGCTGGAAAGGCTTAAACTACACAACCTCCAGCAGTGAACGTGCTGCACCGCACTGCACACTGCTTCTTGTGTTCCCATCAATCCTTTGCCCTTTCATACATCTTTTCACTTGAGCAAACACAGACCTGCCCCTCTGAGTTCACTCACAGGTTTTAATTTCAGCTGATAATTGCTTCAATTCCAAAGCTTTGCTCATTTTACTTTTGAAAGGCAGGGACAGGAGAGCGAGACCTCCGGGGTGCTGCACTAAGACGAAAGGCACAGACGCTCATCTCAGATGAAGATAGAGACAAGAGCTCAACAGATCAGCTTCCCGGCCATCCCATACTTCAAACCTGACCTTTGACCTCCCGGTTTGGCCTGTCAGAATCACCTGTCCTCCTCCTCTCTCTTCTCCTCCGGCACCCTCGAGAAAGACGATCCTCTGCACTCACCATCGCTTGTCACATATACGTGGCGATGACAGACAAATTCCCTCGGACTGCTTTGTCGCAGAGGTCATCTCTGACGCTCGTCTAACACTTAATTACATCTCTTAAGAGGAAGGAGACATGGCAGTCAGATGCACGATGGACCCGCGCTCTTCAGCAGACTCGACACAAACAAATGATCAGGAGGAAGACATTAGGCATATGGCGGTCGCAGTGAATGGGCAGCTCTTTTAAGGGTTGCTGATTTTGAATGGAGAGCATTGTCATGACGGCCTTTATTGAGTAATGGTTCTTCAGAGGATTAATGACTGCTCAGTGGTTCAGTGGAGGTTGCCAGGTTGTCCCATAAGAGCAGAGAGTGTGTAACGATAGAGGAAAGTGGCACATCAAACCAGATCATCACTTTACTTTTCACTGGTTCTCGTTAGAGCCTTCAGTGGACTTAACACCATTCATCCTCACACCATTCAAAAGAAATGAGGCAAATAACATCACTTATATTTGCAGTTATTTCAGTGTTGGATGTTTAGATCTTTTATCATGGACTAAATACAGATAATCTCTTGGAAAAAATGATATGATGTGGTTCTAACTTCCTTTCTCACCATAGCCAAGAAAATCCTGATTTTATCAGTAATATTATAGCAGGTAATGTAGTAATATTGCTATCCACTGCAGTGGGTGACATGTTTCTTCATTCCAAAACTCTTGGTTGAGACATTTTTACCATGTTGCTTCAGGATCACTTTGTACAATAGTTTTCAGTAAGTCTGTCAACGTGGGCTGTCAATGTGCGAGGTCTCTAGATTCATGGCAACTGGATTGACCAAGGCTGATGATCAAAATATGATTCATTTAGATGACCTTCCCTTAAATTATTCAGAGAAGATCCACTGAGAGATCCCTTCTCCTTCTTTATCAGAACTGTTTCACACAGTTACACACACTCACACCTGGAAGCTGCTCAGTACAATCACTGGTTCAAGAGTGGCACCATCTCTTTGCTGGTCTAGATCCAAGAACCACTTGAGTCATTGGGGGCTGGACTGACAGACGTTTAAAGACAAAATAATATACAGTAAAATGTATTTAACACAAAATGAGTTTAAAGTGTCACACCACATAATGTTCAAACTCACCATGTTTAAACTAAATCCCAGAGTTTCCCGGAGACCTGTGCTGCATTAACATCACCAGGAATAGACACTGATGTCATTAGTCTGCAGTACAATCACATACTTTATTAATCTCTTGGGGAAATTGTTGTTGGACAGACAGTACATGTCAACGCTACTACTCTACTTAGGTGTCTCGTCCAAGGACACCTCGACATATAGGCAGGAGGAACCAGGAATCAAACCTTCTCTATGAGCTGCTACACTAGCACACGTTTACCTGCACAGTTGTATTTCTACCTAGTTTATATTTCTATTGTATTCCATATGCTGCTTTTATCATTGCTTTTGGTATTTTGTCTTAACTTCTTACTGTCACCGAGCAACTGAGACCTCATAATTTCCTCAGGGATTAATTTCTGATTCTGATTTATTGTGTGATTATTACTTATCTATTTTACTTGTTATTTCATTGTACAGGGAAACGTGTTTCCTCACTGTGCATATGGTAATAAACCTTGAATCTTGAATCAACTGCTGCCTGCTCTGTATTTACAATAGAGTTACAATGGATGGATTCATAAGAACAATGAGTTTGTGCAGTAGCATGTATGTAGGAGGGGAAACTGAGACTCCTGAGGACTGCTACAACCTGCAGCTCCACAGCAGACAGAGGTAACAGGTGGGGGTAGGAGTAAAGCTGGAGTCAGGTTAAACATCATACACAGACATCAAGTCAGCAGGATTTTTACCTGTTACACAGCACCCCAGTACATGAAAGGACTTACTGGTTAGTGTTGTACCAGACTCCCTGCAACGCTGCACTCCACTGACCGCCAAAACTACCTCCTCCCTTCCTCTTCTACACAGCCTCAATTTCTTTACTCTCCCAAAATCTCCACCTCCACCACCCTCCCTCTTTGTCTCCCTCTGCTCCTCACCTCTCCCATACCCAGCCTGAGGTGAAAGAACTATTCACATTCAGGGCCGGGGGGGGGGACTTGCTTTCAGGTCCCCCTCCTCAATGACTCTTTATACCAGGACTCCTGGGCCATCAACATGACAATGTGACAATGCGGCAGGGCTTTTTAAAAGAGATCCTGTGTTTGTTAAGTGTTTTTTCCCCCTGAAGAGCAACTGCAACCGCAGGGTCAGGAGACCTGAAAAGTGCTGTGAAAGAACAGGGCCAACTTTGATCACACAATGTGAAAAGGATGGACTTTTTGATTAACTCGAGCAGGGGGGGGCTGGCTTCTGATCGGTTGGAGGTTAGAGTGCAGTTATGGTAACTCTGAGTCCTAAGAAGAATCTATAATTGGTCAAAATACTAAAATTTAAATTTATACAAAAACTTTACATGTGTAAATTAAACTGTAAGCTGTAAAACTTAAAGTATGTTGAATATCTGTATTTGGGGGAACTATTTATTTTTTGAGTCCCTGTGTGCCGTTTGACATTATGTTGACTGATGAGATTATCTCAGTTCACTGGGATCAGTAGATGCTCCTCTCAGAAACGACACCTCCTTTGAAGCTGTTTCTAGTGTTGTAGTGGTGGATGCATGTAAATAGGCAGAGGAATAAGCCCATTTAATAGTTCATAATAGTAGTAATAGTAGTGGTGATATAAACACCTGGAATACAAACACCTGTTGTAATACAGGCAGTGCTGCCATTCACAAACTGCAAGAGCTGTGGATTACATGGATTTTCTTCTGTGCCTCAGAGCTCAGATGTTGCCCAAAACCCATTAAAATGCATCAGTGAAGCACCCTGTTGCACTGAGTGACATCTTACCTCATTACTAAACATTACTGTAGTTTATGCTTCAATCCAACTTACACCACGTGCACTGAGAGATTTTCTCTTTTGTGTAGTACATTGCGCCCCTGTCCACTGTTCCATCTGAATTTTTTTAACTCTATGCACAAATTTTGTGGAATCAGATATTTATGTTGTGTTCATTTTGAAAAATAGTGTGTAACCATATATTTTCAAGCTAATTCAACTTGAATTCAGCTATTTCAACTGCCATGAATGTCCAATTAAATAAAAAAAAAAATCAAAAAGGCAGACCATTCACATAAATTCAAACAAACAGCAACCTAACATGTTTAATAAACTAACAAATCTAAATCAGCTAAACTAAGGCACACACTCTTCACAATATGTCTCATCAAGACAACTTGTTGTGTTTAATGCTACACTTTGATTCTTATTTTGAAGTAGAAACAACATATAGTTTACAGTGTGTATATACACTGCTCAAAAACATTAAAGGAACACTATGAAAACACACCAGATCTCAACTGAAAAAAAATCATGCTGAATATCCATACTGATATGGAATGGGTGATGTGTTAGGAACAAAAGG
>JAUBNQ010000013.1:17815849-17825924 GCA_032353495.1 Ctenopoma kingsleyae
TGTGTGTCTCTTTTTCTCTCTTTCGTGTGTGTGTGCGTCTATCCCTCCACGGGGACCCACGGCTGTGTCGATTAAACCTCATTGTTGTTTGCGCTTTTACTACTTTACTGCCCTCATGCATGAACCTCTGAAGAGAGAGAACGAGAATGACCCTTCAGCTTCGTTGTCCTCACCAACAATCTCCCCAACACACACACAAAGACACACACACACCTCCTTCTCCTGGTAATCCATTTTGTAGCTGGGAGGGAGAAACAAAAGAGAGGCCTGCTTTACATGGTTTATGTAAAAAGGAGCGCTCCCTCTCCTCCACTGCAGTTCATTAACAGATTACATAGAAGCCCCAAAGGCCCTTTGTGACCGGGTGGGGCAGGAGGGGGGCACTTGGTGGGTCTTTTTCTGAACGTGTGTGTGCATAGAGATGCAGGTCCATCATGACTGACTGACTGACTGACAGGGCCTCGTGCTTGAACGTGGTTCACGACGCCCTGCAGCGCCTCTAATTCTGCTCTTTTTTTTTGTTTCTTCTTCTTCTCTGAGGGAAAAATGAAAAAAGATCAGTTCTTCTATTTTACCTACGTGAGGCAAACAGCAATGACAGGACGAGGGAACAAATGGCTGCCGTCTTGCCACAGTCAGCCTGCACGAGGCTGTAGAGGTGGCTTGTTTTAATAATTACTGCTAAGAGAAGGGCTGCTGGTTAGGACTGTAATGAAATAACGTGCGGAGAAATGAAACAGAGAGAGAGAGAGAAGAGAGCGTCGGGGGGCCTCTTGGGGCAAGGAGGGTAATTACGTCTAGGCCTGCTCAGATCCCGTAGGCCTGGATTAGTGGATGAAAGGTGGAGCACCGGGAGAGGACGAAGGGAGGATGGGGTGACAGTCAGCGTGGAAACCCTCTGTCCAGCTCAGGCGACCGAGAGCCAAAGCCGCAGCACTGCTAAGAATCACGGCTGGATTAACCCTCACCATGCCCCCAGCTCGGCCCCACTTTTGTCTGCACCTAGAATGAATCTTTGCCTTGCAGCTGGGATTCAGAGTCAAACAGTTGCTCTTGATGTGCAGTAAATATTCCCCCCCCTCGCTTCACTTTGTTTTCTCATAACTTCAGGGCCACAGGAAGAGAATGGTAGGGAGGGAGGCCGGGGAGGAGGGGATTACACCAGGGCAGCCACTGTGGCTCTGTTTTGTCACACACACACACACACACACAAATCCAGCAATCCAGAGGTTTTAATAGAAAGTCTGAAAAAGAGAGAGGGAGGGAAGGAACGGGGGAGGAGGGGTGCTGGGAAAAGAGAGAAGAAGAAATAAGAGGAAAGAGGGATATCTCTGCTGTTGTGTTGTTGTTGTTTTTTTACTGGCGACAGATGCAGTGGTTATAACCTCAGGAAGTAGGTCCTCACTCCTCCTCCTTGTTTTTTTTTTCCTTTGCTCCATTTGCCCCCAACATTTCCTTTCTCCTCCCCAAACCCCTTCACACACACACACACACACCCTAAACTGCAAAGTGAACAATGGTGGTGGTTGGAAGATAAATAAGAAAAGCAGATGTCACTGCACTGCCTCTCACTCACCTCATTTCACTTTCACTTGCTTTGAATAGTCAACGTGAAATATTCAGCTGGGCATTTCAAAAAAAAAAAAAGAAGAAGTAGTTGCTACTTAGCGAGCTGCACTTTTTAACTCCTTTGTGTGTGTGTATTATCTGTATGTCAGTGTTGACTCAGTGAAAAGCGAGCAGGCGACGACGTCCACTAAAGAGCAGAAGTCATGTGAGACGAGCTGAGAGGCCTTTTTGTCAGCTGAGAAATGACCGCTGTCTGATTTTTACTGTTTCATTAGGAAAACCTTCTTAGAATTAGAAAAGGTTTTTTTTTCTTCTTCTAGCTGACAGGAACATGGAGATTGTGAGGAAAGAGTTCAGGCACCTGTGGCTGTTCTCACCTTCCCACCAAACGGCCTGACAGTGTGCTGGTTAGAGACGAGAGAAATGAGGCGACAGCTCCAGCACTTTGTGTGTGTGTGTGTGTGTGTGTGTGTGTGTGCGCGTGTTTGCAGGAGAAGAGGGGGCAGATACAGGGATCAACACTGAGGAGAGAAGGAGGTACAGGAGAGCTGCTGTGTGGCTCTCTTCACCTCCTTTTCTTTATACATTCAGCAGGGTGACACTTTGTCCAAATGGTGTGTGACACGACACCAAACTGGAAAAAACACAACATAAATGCTTCTGTGCTCACAGGGATTTCTCTTTAGTTTTTTTTGTCACTGATAAATAGTCCTGTCTATAAAATAGTCTCGAGTATCTTGCTTTGTCTGACAAACAGTGTAAATCTGAAAGATACTGGCATAAAACAGAAACAGCTGTGAGAAGCTAACGTTTGCTTGACAAATGACTTAAACTTTAATAGAAGAAGTCAAATGTGCTTATTTCTGTGCTACAGTATAACTGACATTATGTTTTACAGCCTTCTAACTCCAAAAATACTGCTGCTGTCAACTTATTGACATTTATGGATTTCTCTTTAAGAGCCAAAAAGTTTCACATTTACACACCATCATATAGTTTTTTTTGTCTTTTACATTCAGTTTATTGTCAGTGTACTATACAGTGTGTATTACACTTTTCTATTTGTGTAAAATGACACTAAATGAACATAATGGAAAATTCATACAGCTTAACACATTTAATTGCATGTCTTTCTACTGCTATTATTTCCATTGTTATTCATCTGCTTTCATTGCCGGTTCCATGAGCTCTGTAGGTCAGCAGTATTTATGGTGGTGGGGGGAGTGGGTGGAGGAGGGTTGGAAAACAGAAGGGGTGAAGGGCCAAGTGTGTCTTCAAGGAATTTTGGGTGGGGGGGGGGATCTACAATCATGAGATGGCAGGACAAGCCTCAACCCCCCACCCCTCGTCACTCCTTTGTTAACCATTCCCGTCCAGGCCTCTGAGGCCAGGTGTGCAGGCTACCTGGTGTCACATGAACGAGTGTCTCTGTCTTCATCGCTTCCTCGGTCCCTTTGTGTTCGTCTCTAGGAGAAAATCCGTGTTTGCTCTTAATCAGCCTCTTGGCAGCTTCAGACTCACACTCAAACTCATTTATTCTTCTTTGTATTTTTTTTCCCTTTTTCTTTGCAGTTATTGAATTCTTTTATTATACACCGCTATAAACCAGTTGGCTAAAATCCAAGCTTGTAATAGAGAGGATGGTGTGTGTTAGCCCCATGGCTAATGCCGATCTCACTTTTGAATAACACAGACAAAAGAAGAACAGGATATGGTCATTATCATAACAAATCTTACCCACCCAGTGTGTTGGTGGATGACATTTCCTGCAGCTCTAGTTAAATTGTGCTCCTTCTCTTGCTAGTAGCCACCTTCTTGTAGCATTCAAGCTAGCAATACATGCCTGAGATTAGAAAATCTGTCACCAGAAAAATCCACAAATTATTCATCTGGTCTGTGCATTAATATGAATCTCAGCCTGTGCATATGTATTTATAAATTTATACCTGACAGTAAAGCTAGCTGTCTGAATTCGAAACTTTTAAACAATAAATGCATTGCTGGGTTCAGTACATGTTTAGCTCACATTAGCATAGAGACAGGTAGCAGAGGCTAGCTTAGCTCTTCTAAATCTTCTACATTTCTTTTCTGCTTTTATGTGAGTAAATGAGCAAGATACAATATATTAATGAATCAGGTTTAGAGTTAACTTTGGAGAGAGCCAGGCTAGCTGTTTCCTCATGCTTAACATGCTGATGCCAAAGCAGTCTAAACCTTTCTTGACTTTAGCTTCAAACCTAACACACACATTATTTTGATATCAGTTTTCTGAGTGTGATAGGAAAAGTATTTCGCATAATGCTGAACTGTTGCTTTCAGTGTCTCATCTTTAAGTCTCAAATCTAAGCAGGAAAGAAACTAGAATGCACACAGTGGTGAATGCTGATGCACATGGATCCAGACAGGCCGAGCGTGCAGCGAGGACGCAGCGCTGTAGGACAGGGCTCTGCTGTTCACCTCTTGTTGTCATTATGGCGGCACAGTACTGAAGCACTAGATTAGCCTCTGTAATGGCCACCACCGTCTCTGCTACACGCAGACGCGCACATTACCTCGCACACACACACATACACACACATGTACATTTAAAATTAGCACATGCATGCACGTTTTCACCCTTGTCTAAACACACATGACCACTTTCATGCATGCATGAGTGCTTCCAGTGTACAGCTCCACAGTATTTGTAGAATTGACGCCCCTAGGGCTTTTCTAAAGGACCTTTCCTCTCTGTTGCTCTCTGTCGCTCTGCCTCTTGATCTCTGTGCTCCATTTTTCTCCCCTCATACATACACACACACACAGATTATGCCAGATGGCGCTGCGATGCTTAGACGTACCATAACCTTCCTTTCTCTCTCTCCCTGTGTCCGTCACCGGACACACTGTACCACCACTGAGTGTGCTTCCAGAGGGCAGGAAAAATATTCACTCGGCCTAGTTAGCTGCTGTGTGTGTGCATGTGTTTGTGTGCGTATATGAGTGTGCATCTGCACGTCAGGAGCTAAGAAGGTGGTGCAGGCTGTTATACAGGGAACGAGAAACACTGTGTGTGTGTTGACAGAGATGGAGACAGAGGCTATATTTCTCCCATTTTATTTAATTTAGCGTCCTTTGTTAATCGGTGCTGCCTTGCCATCAGTCTCCTGTGCCGCCCTGCAGTGTCAGTCTTTGTAGTCAGATTTTTAAACATTTATTTAATCAGTTAATTGTTTAGTTTGAGAAATAGAAAATCTTCACTACTGAGCACTGGAACGATTTAATCTGCTTGTGTGTCCACGTGTGCTTGAAAAATTATACTGATTCATTGTCTGTCAATCGACTAATCAACCTATTGTTTCAGTTTTGGCCCCTTAGGATAGAAATCCATCAGCACCTCACTAGTCATCCACGGTGTCACCAGAGAATCTAATCAACACGTTGAACCTGAAAAGTCCCACTAGATGTTTCCATCATTTTCATTAGTCAGTATTTGCAGAACATTCCTGTGTGTTTGCTCACAGCAGTATTCACAGTATGCAGTAAAAAGCCTCCTGGGCGTTCACGGTTAACAGTTTAAATTGTATTCAGGCGTGGGGCAAATTCGTTTAGCAGATAAATACACGGTTTCACCTCTAGCTCAATCTCCAACTGCGAATGTGTGTGTGTGTTTGTGTGTGGGAGCAAGTGCAATCACAGGAATGTTACAGGGCCTCTCTGTACTTGGAAACTAAATGGCAACATTATTTTACTTTTGGGAATCATTTAGGGAAATTCAGCTACACTCCCAAACGAAGCCCTCCAGGCTCCCTGGCTATGTGTGTGTGTGTGTGTGTGTGTGTGTGTGTGTGTCTGTGCTGCTGTTCATGCTGTTTGTGAATTTGCCTCGTCAACCTGGGCTTTTTTTTTATTGGTTTTTAATTTTCTGTTTTGTATGCCAGCACTGTTCTGCCATTTTCCCCGCACTCGGCAGGCTCCTCATCTATCCAGTTAATTATTCGCTCTTGCCGTCGCTGCCACAATGCTGAAGAAAGCTCTGTGATTTCATCTTCAGATACTGGGATCACTTCGCGCCACACACGTACACACATATATTCACACATCTCACATTCTGCCATTATCCTTCATCATCTAAAATTAATGGACACAATCCGTAATTACCACATCAATAATTAAGCAGACTTCTATTTTTTTGCAAGATATGGAGAGGCTCAGTGGCAAACACTCCAATCCACAATGTATAATGAATGACTTATCATCCGTTTTTTCTGCAGCTAACTCATTTCCTCCTTCCCTGTCTCTCCTTTCAGATTTGTGCCAGGCCAAGGTGTGGTATTATACCCCCAGATCGGGGATAAGCTGGACATTGTGTGTCCCCGTGTGGACGGTGGGGTGACTGATGGCGTGGAGTATTACAAGGTGTACATGGTGTCCAGGGAGCAGCTGGAGAGCTGCACCATCACCAAGGCCGACACGCCGCTCCTCAACTGCGTCAAGCCCGACCAGGACGTCAAGTTCACCCTCAAGTTTCAGGAGTTCAGCCCCAACCTGTGGGGTCTAGAGTTCTTCAGGGGGAAAGACTACTACATCATCTGTGAGTATTCGTCCGCCCCCTCCCTAAAAGGGCAGTAAATTAGTTTGGGTGTAATTTACAGTGTCGGCATAGACAAACCAGCTGTTCGCTTGAATTTCATAGTTTGCTTTGTTGTGTGTTCGTTGTCTAGTCACTACCTGGGCACAGAGTGCTGGTGAGTTGTTATACTGAGACACCCCCACATACTGTAGCTAAAGTGGAGTTTATTGGAACATGTTAACATTAGTTTGACCATCTTCTAACTGTAACTTACAGTTCTCCTTCCATGAAGGTCACTGATGACATTCTGGAAACAGTCAGTGAATGAAGGTGAGGTTACCAGGAGAAACAGCACATCACAGACTGAGAGTATCCAAAAGGGAGGCACATGGTGAACAGCTGAGGTCCATTTGATTATCCATTGAAGTTAAAGTGGTCTGAAGTGATTCACCCACTGGTTGCTTAAAGCAGAAAAATTCAAAGTTGGAGAAAAAACTTTGTGATGAGGGGTTCTGAGGTTCACAGACAGTCAGAATTCGTTTCCACATAGACCTGAAGACTTTACACAAACTACTTAGCTTGGACCTCTTGAGCTGCGAGAGCCTTTTGCAGACTACACTCTCATCAGATTCTCTCCCTGTCATTCTGAAGTGATTCACTATTCACTTGCACGGTGCACACGTGCCTCTCCTCTTTTCTGATCGCTGTGATGTACTCGCTCCACCATGGGAGGAAGTTCTGATGCGGTTTTAGTGGCGACCCCCTGGTTTGAAACATTGGAGGTGGACCGAACCATCTGTGTGGCGCTGATGGGGGGTGCGCCGCAGATAGGACCATCTGTGAGGCTCTGCCACAGCCATCTGTGAGCTGTCACAGTAGGGGAAGGCCATATTTTTTTAGTGACTAGAAGGAAAGGGGAAGGAAGGAGACGGATAAGAAGATCAGGAAATACCTCATCATATCCATCTGATGTTGTGTTAGAAGGAAGTTGGATTTGCAAAATAAAACTCATGGTACGGGACTGTATAGTTCCAGCTTTATCCTGTATGCAAACATGCAGTAGCCGACCCCCCAGCACTTGGACGCCCTGCAGAGAGGTCTGTTAAGCAGCTGTTTGTAGAAAAACAAGTTCCCTGGCAGAATATGCTCATTCAGCTCTACTGTGGTTCGTTTTAAAACAAACATGCAAAAGTGACTTTCCTGTGGCTAACTTGTCATAGCTGCAAGATATTTGCATGGCTGGGCATGTGTCACTGTGTCACGGTCTAACAAGTAATTGTGTGGTCTTGTGTGGTGACACGCTTATTCCACAAAATAAAGCAGCTTACTGTAAATGCTTGATTGTAGGCAACACTAGCGAGCACTAGTTTTTGGCTTTTGGTGAGAGATAAGTTATATGAGGACCCCTGATTGGAGCATCATCACCCACAGATGAAGAACAGATCATCAGATGTGGTTTGTGCTCGAGCACTACAAAGACTTCTGTCTGAAGACACTCAGACTCTCAGGCTCGCATTCTCCTCGGCCCTCTCCTACCCAAACGCTGGAGTTAATTATTGATGAGCAGATGCTGGCGTTTGCTCTTCCCAGCGTTCTGAACGTGTTGTGGTGAAATGAAGTCTGGAAGGTAGAGGTTAGGTTGGTGGAATGTGGTCCACAGGTAGACACACTGGAGCTGCAGCTAGTAGCAGTTCTTCTGTACACACAACAACCACAGCCGTCCTCACCTTTGCTATCTGTGTATTTCTCCATGTGACTCTGTACCACAGCCCCCCACCCCCCTTCTTCCCTGCTCTTCATCAGTCAGCCGAGTCGACAAGCTGGAACAGAAAGTGTGGTGGGAAAGTTCAATTTGGAATTTTAAAAAGAGGGGTCGGAAAATCCAATTTTGCCGTTTTTGCAAATTCCCCTCCACCGACGTCTCCGCCAACGCCGCCAAAATGTTAATGTGTAGCCTAAAGAAGGGATGGAGGCAGCAGCTCCTGCATTGGACTGTGTCATGTTTTGCAGTTAATTGCCTCTTCTAGCCTCGCTTCTGCAACTTTCAGCAGTCACTGCAGTTGCACCAAGGCACTTTGTTGTTACACTTAGTTCTGTTAGGTTTGTTTTTGGTTTTGGAATCGGCCAATTGGAGAACGTCCACCCTGAGCATGAATGCACACCTGGAGCAAAGCAGAACAAACACAAAAAAACAGAGGAAGGTGTGTGTAGGTGGGCTCAGATTCTCGGTCTTTGCTTGCAGGCATGTGTGTCTGTGTCTTGGCTGGATAATTTAAGGGGATTAATAGATAAATATACTAGAGCTTGACATGCCCTGTATATTACATCTTGTTCCCTGTGTGTGTGTGTGTGTGTGTGTGTGCACCTGCCTCTGCTGCAGCAGCACTGTGTGCTTGATACTGTCTCAGAAGGTTCACCGCAAGGATTCCATTAGTCTTTTTGGAGTGAGCTCTCGATACCTAATTAATTAACCAGTGTTTAATCCTTCATTTCTTCTCACAATTGCCAAGGCCCCCACATCAATGCTGCGGATCGGAGTGTCAACCAATCGGATTAGCCGTGCCTTGTGTTGACTAATGTGTCAAGGCTAGACATACATTAGATGGCTGCTTCAAAACCATCCATTTAGATTCAAGACAGGTGATGAGATCTGTTTCTTGAGCATGTGAAATCATTAATTTCTCACTAGTGTGTTTCTTTCCATGTAGTCTTTGCTTGCATATGCAGAAAGGGCTGCTGTGCATGTGCAGACTTGCTTGCCTGCACCATGCTTGCATGTGTGCAGGACTGTCTATTTGTGCATGCACATGTTTGTGTGTGTGTGTGTGTGTCACTTAAAAGCGACCACGCACAATGCTGCTTCAGTTGAAAGCAGATGAGTTTGATGTGATTGTTTGCGGCAGCGTGGCCTGCAGCCGAGAACCTAGTGAGCTAGATGATTACATGAGCTAAAGACAGAGAGAGAGAGAGAGAGCAGTGAATGAGGAAGGAAAGGGGGCAGGAGAGCTAACGAGGAAGGAGGGAGAAAGATGGAAAAGGGAAAAGAGAGAGGGAAGGAGCGAGTGAGGTATATAGAGAGAAAGGAAAGGGGGCATGGCAACAGACAGAACGAGAGAGATGAGCTAAAGAGGGCAGAGGAAGGACGAAGCTGAATTTACAGTCAGAGCAGACGTGCACACAGAAATTTCATCAAGAGTTTTAATCACCTTTAGCTTCAGTCACAACAGAAAACAGTCCCCTCCCCAATCTTTAAAACATGCAGTCAGATTTTTGTCTGATTCTTCATCCCCTCAAACACGGCCAAGTCCACATTATTAAGTTGGTGGTGGCATTATTATCACATTATGAAAATGGCTGGCAGCGTAATAAATTCTCAAACCCAAAGTTAACTGGATAAGTAATGGATTGAAAATGTTTCGGAGAGCGAGCGCTGTGGTGCTTATTATTATACGGGTTTGGTATTTGGGGTGACAGGGCTTTGCCCCTGCCTGTGTCTGAGGGTCACCGGAGTCCCCAAATGAGAAGGCGCCCTGTCACGAGCGATTAAGGCACGCGGCCGTGATGGGGATTAAGCACTGCGGTGATGGCTTCGTGCTCCACGGCAACAGCACTCCTAACGGATGGCAATTAACACTCTTCTTCTACTTCTGGTCTTTCTGAGAGACGTTGTTGCCATGCTTTTTTTTTTTGCTCTGTTCCACTATTTATGAGCAGCCCAGCATTGTGTTCCGGCGCTGCATTGTGTATTAATTATACCCACAGAATTTTGGCAGTGTTAGCGAAGCAGCTTTCAAACTCCAGTTTTCCAAGCTTTTACAAGGCTTTTCATTCTGGACTAGTTCACTTTTCAACTTGTACAAATGCTCAAGTGTACAAAGTCACAACAAAATATCTATGTTCGTTCTACTTGGTGTCAAATGATGCTACAACATTAGCTTTAGTTTAGGGGTTCCG
>JAUBNQ010000013.1:17830648-17852314 GCA_032353495.1 Ctenopoma kingsleyae
TTGATCTGTGCTGCCAGTGCTCTCTTCATTTTTTTCTTCTTCATTTCTTTCACATCTCATCCATCCGTCATGACCGTTAGCAGGAGCATATGGGCGTTGAGCGCTATGGGCAGAGCGACTGTGGCAGCATAATCCCCTTGTAAAACAACGGAAGGGTCCATGTTTTGGGCCGACTGCCACAGCAAAAGCACTTTCAGGCCCTCGGGAGAATGAGACACTCAAGACGCAGGGAGACGCAGTGATTCTGCCTGTTCAGAGAAGACGCTCCTGTCCCTGCCTCGAGTGTTGGATGTGAACCAGAGTGTCCATCGCTGGGAGTCAGAGCACAGCTTGGCTTTCATAATTGATGTCTCATGATGACATTAAATATTTCTTTCTTATTCTCCACCCCTGTGGGGCTGTTAGTTAGAAAATGAAGTTACTTTTTATGCATTTCAAAATGCAATTTATCTAAGTGCCATTTGCCTGTATCTCCCCAGCCATTGTATCTCCTATCAGGCAGCGCTTGTCCTAGTTTCAAGGTTGCCGTCTTCACTGCCTGAATTTGAATAGCCACTGATCGAATGTGACCTTTATACAAAAGCCTTCTACACGGCAGGTTTCGCTCTCAGCCCAGTCCCTACACATCAACTGTGGGATGATGGCTATGAGGAATTAAAGGGAAATGCAGGAGAAGCTGCTAAAAACACACCTTCGAGTTCCTTTTCTTTCTTTAAAGGCAGTAAACTAAAGTGTTTTTTGATCCTCAAACAGCATGTGACACGAACAAGGTGAATCGCTGGTGGGTTGGTGCTAGTGACGGTATAGATTGGGTGAACTTGCAAACCAGTTAGCAAACGTTAGGTTAGAGCACCACAATAGACCCACGTCATTACTTCAATGTGTATGTCTGCATAGGTCTCTCAACAATGAATGGAGGATGTTAATGTTAGCTTTTAGCTATCTACTTAGAATGAGCTGTGCTTGTTTCAGTGACACTGCAGTAAAACAAATCTAATACATGATACACAGATTTTTGTCTTAACAATAAAGCTTTAGTTGCTCACGCTGATCACAATAGTTTGACAGCCGGTTCTTTGGCTGTTGAAATGCATAGAACTGGTTTGTAATTAAGCACAGGCTTTGAACCTGTCATAGAACTGGCTTTGTGGAAAAGGGATATGAGACCCACCTTTGTCTACAACGCCGACAAACACTACACTACTGGACAACATGTCCAGTTCATGTCTAGACTTCAAGATGAAAAATGATCATGTCATGTCAATAACATTTTCTTCCCTCTGTCTCCCAGATGTAGCGCCCAGAGAAAGCAACGAGAATGACAACGGTGGAAAGTCCTCCAGCATGATCAGCACCAACGTGGCCATCTTCGTCAGCATCGCCTCGGGCAGTGTTATTTTCATCATCATCATCATCATGCTGGTCCTACTGCTGCTCAAGTACCGGCGGCGGCATCGCAAACACTCACCACAGCACGCAGCCACGTTGTCTCTGAGCACCCTGGCCACGCCCAAGCGGAGCGGCGGCAGCGGGAACAATAATGGCTCAGAGCCCAGCGACATCATCATCCCGCTCAGGACTGCTGACAGCGTCTTCTGCCCACACTACGAGAAGGTCAGTGGCGATTATGGCCACCCTGTCTACATTGTCCAGGAGATGCCGCCTCAGAGCCCGGCCAACATTTATTACAAAGTCTGAGGTGAAACTTTTAGAAGAGACTAAGTGGAACAATCCCCTGGCAGGGCGAGTTTTTGAATTTGGCTGGCACCAGTGTCATGCCACGCAAACTCTCGCTCTTTCTCTCTCTCTGTCTCTCTCTCTCACTCTGTCGACTCCTCCTCCTCTCCTCTGATGTTTTGTTCATTTTTTTTCTTTTCTTTCTTAAACCTTTGCTGATACCTTGTCGTCTGGGTTTGGTCACGGGCGGTGTGGACAGGATTGAGTTGGAGGGCCGAAGAGAAGGCTTCTGCCGCCATTGCTGCTGCTTTCTGGGGCTTGGGGAAATAGAGATGACATTTTCTTCTTTCCCCAGTGTCGCTTCCAGTTTTGTTTTGTGCACTGCGGCCAGCATTTTGTGGGAACTGAGTGTTGGTGGAATCAGAAAGTTAGACATATGCACGACATGTTTTTTTCCCTTTGGGACGGACAAATGGATGTATAGAAGTGACGGTTTCCTAGGACGAGAGGAGGAGTTTTTGACCTCACCTTAAGAGAGACTACTGCTTGAAAAATGAGTGGGAACAAGAACAACAACAACAAAAAAAAGAGTGAGAAGGACAGGTTAACGAGAACACGGGCTGATCACGAACTCACAAAATGGCCGCCCGGTCTCAATGCTCACTAGCCAGAGAGACTCTGTTGCTTTACCAGCCTGGACGGGCAAATGGGAGAGAGATTCTCTCACCGATGTGGGGCTTTCCTGACTGACTCACGGGGATCACCCATTCACCCTGCCACCCACATGCTCACCATCACATACACACACGTTCACCCGCTCACACAGACACACTGTCTCACCAGTCAATGTGAACTGTTTGGGTTTAAGTGTGGATTGCACCATTTCCTCCTCGTCCCCAGATATGTTTTCAGCAAATGGCTTCTTCCAGATGTTACTTGAAGTACAAAAAAACAGTCCCCCCTCCTTCTTTATGTTGTGTCAACTTTCTTGTTTTTGGTTGTTTCTGGTTTTCATATGTAGTTCATGCAGATAGAGGCTTTCTTTTCCTTTAGTGACTTGTCGTACGTGACGATCAAATGCAAGTGACCCAACAATGGCAAGAGCGTGAAAAGGCGTGCACCCTGTCCCTTGAGGAGGGGGGGAGCAGAGCCCAGGTGGTGCCTGAAAAGAGTGGAGGACTTTCATATACATAGTGCAGCACTTTTACATCCCTCCTTTTTTTTTGGTACCTCCACTCTTCACAGCAATCCACGGAGGGAGACAAAGTGATATCTGGAGATGGGAGAGCAGCTATATCCCGTCAGATTTAGTAGCAAGCGCTCACCTCAGCTTCTCTGGAACCTTTTCACACGGGAAAGTTTTAGGGGCAATAAGAAATCCAGTTCGCCTTACTGCCGTTGTTTTTCCGTGTTTTTTTATCTAAGTTCACATCAGATGAAGAAGCCTGTCTAGTTGAGGTTAGGTAGCTGGCTGAAGCAGCTCCAGGTACTGTAATGTTTACCCCGATGGGGCAAAGAGGTTGCCCTAAGGGCCCCAAAATCAGCGTGACTGGTGCTCTCCTATTCTCATACAAAAGAAGCACAGGGACATCTGCATACAGTGTCGCTCCTTCTACATTAGCATTTCTGTATTTTGAGTTTTTGATTTACTTCCTTTTTTGTTGCAGAATAGATGTACATTAAAAAAACATTACGAAGATGAAAACATAAAAAAAGAAGAAATAAAAAGAATTTATTTATGATAGACACATAGAGCACAGGTGTTGTCAGGCAGTATGGAGAATAAAAGAAGTAATGTTAATATATTATGGTGAAAGTGCACATTATGCAATCTAGGTTTTTGATTATTTGATATCTTGTGACGCGCCGAGTCCCGGATTTTTATGAGCTCTCATCAAAAGACACGGGGACTCGGTCCCCTGAGAGGAGAATTATATGACCCAAAATAGCTCACATTGGTGTAAACAAGGGCAGAGTAGCTGTATCTCCCACACTCACTCAATGTAGCATCTCCCAAAGGATAACTCCCATGAGCACCCAGCGCCCCCCTCCCCCCCCGCCTATTCACCTCATACATCATGTCCTCATGTGCATGTGTGTGCGCGCAAGTTGAGCAAGTCAATATTTAAGTGATTTCACATCCATGAATATATTTGGCTTGGAACCGTAACGGTGACTTAGGCCTCCCCCCATGCATATATCAGACCGTCATCACCATCGTCATCTGTTCACAAAGAACATGAAGTTTCACCGAAAAGCCAAGCCTTGTATGATCTGAGGTTTGTGCCTCTAAGAGGCCACAAAATCTGCAAATATGCAATTCTTATTTATTTTTTTAATCAATTCTGAGAAAAAAAAAACACCTATGGAAAGTGTTCTTAACCATTGAAAGATGTAACAAACAAACAAATGACACACAACTGGCAAAGTACGTCACACAAGCCTGCTGTTAGTTTTTCTTATTTCCTGCATTTTTTTCTTGTAGTATTATTTTTCTGTTTGAAATATGTGCCGTAGTACAAAGGTAAACTGTGAAAAATTAAACGATTCAACAAAAAAAGACAAGCTTATAAATACAGTATCACACCTGGACAGGTATCTGAGAAAAGGTGAATAAAGACACACTTACACAACAAAGAAATGGCTGTTTTTAGTTGCTGTCTGTCTGCGGCAAAATATGACAATCTTTATTAGTTTCTTTGAATCTGACGCCCTTTTCTTAGCTGCCACTCGACTAACACTCTCCCAACACTGATCAGGATCGGTTCGGCCTGTTTTGAAAGCGCGGTCAGCGATGCTGTGAGAGTGTTAGCACACGGGCTAGGAGAAGCACCTCAGGCTACTGTAAAATGCCTTGCTCGTATGGTCAGCCCTTGGTCACTTGACTCAGTAATTTTGCACCGTACTTCTGTAGGTAAGAAACTGTAAATACATTAATGTTTGTATTGTATATGGATCCTGGGTTGTTACAATAGCCTTATTCACCTTTTTAGGAAAGTTAATGGGAAAAAAAAACGTACAGAAAAAATGGAGTACACAGTAAAACAGAGCATACTACTTTTTTGGTAAATAGCTTATGTAAATATTGACCAGAACCCAATAAAACATTTTTATAAACTCTTAAAGTAAGATGTTTTGTATAAAATTTGAATTTTTTGCTATGTATTTTAGCTAGCGCTCAATGGGAAGCCCACGTCCGTGTCCCCACCCCCTCCCCTCCTGCACTGTTTCCATGGTAATTTGGTTACAAAAATGAGAGAAAAGTTGCCAAACCGACTGCTGCATATTTGTGCCATAAGTGTGTACCATAAATATTTATTGAATTAGTTTCTTTTCTTTATTTTTTGGTTTCTGATTTAATTTGAGTCCAGTTTGTAAGTAACACAGTATTATATTTGCATTGTTTGTTCGTCCGCCCCTGACTGGCTGACTGTAGCCCCTCCTCTCCCCTTTTCCTTGCAGTATGAGATGGCCAGGCTGTAAGAAGTGGTTTTAACATTCAGAAATGTCAAACAGTTTCAACGTGAGGATAAATGACACACATTCCACCAGTCTGTTACAAACTGAAAATGTTTTTCAATAAAATGTTTTTCCTATGGACGCGCTGTCTGTCTGTGCTGTGGTGGTGGTCTGCTTTCACAAAGACTATATAATACACCAGTTTCATTTATTTATTATCAGAGGGTGAAGGTAACTAAGTACAATTACTCAGTAGAGTCAGTTCAGCAGAGTCCCAGAATAAAAATAGAAAAAGATCCAAAATTATGCATAACATGCTTTTAAGTACTACTTTTGTACTCAGAGTTCAATTGGGAGGAGCATGTGCTTGACCTTGAATAAAGAATTTGAAGTAGTACTGTAGTGCACTACTCTTTGCAGGCAAGTACCTTCACTTTCACTTCAGAATTGAGATTATGTACTTCTGCCACCCCTGTTTATCTTAGATGTTATGTCAGCAGAGATTCACTATAGGGGAAAATTAGATATTCTGGAAAAAGATCATACCTGAACAAAGACTACAGATCTTGCGAAAGTATGTCAAATTTGTAAGTGACTATCATCTATAAAACAAGATGCTAGCACCATTTGAAACGTGCACGTTAACATACGAATCCCTTTTGTGGAACAGCGCAGGTTCTTTTTGCACTAAATGTCATCATTTTTAAGATATCTTGTCTTTCTTGCTGTGGCAATGCTGGTTGTTTGTAAGAGACATGAACCTCATGCCCAGTGGAAACATTCACTTAGGGATTGTTGATAAAATGAGATGAAAGTCAAACAAAGATTTGGTTGTTAGGTCTAAAGTTTGGCAGCACCGGTCAGAGTATTAGAAATACAAGTGTTTGGATGTGTTCCGATGCATGGTTCCATTTTGGATCCAGTTCTAATTTCTTAATCTCTACTGCCAAACAAATCCATTATCAAATCTTTTGTTCGCATTCTCTGATTAATTCTCTTGAAAACTAAAGACAAAGGATGATGATCAGTACTGTAATAAAACAAGTCTGATCAGTCTAAATGTTCCAAAGTCGACAGAACGACAACATAGCTTAGAGCAAGTTTGTGGTCTCCAAATACTGCATATATTACACCAGAACTAGTTTACCTTCAGGCGGGGGCAGGTCTGAGCGGTGGTTATGGTGTCATCCATCTATCTGTTTATCTGTCTGTCTGTCTGTGGGTTACTGTGGGTCATTTTTAAATAAGGCGTCTGGCACCATTTGCTCACATATTACTTTTGTTAAATGGTCCCTGGTTCCAGTCAACCTGGGGCCTGTCAAGTCTCTAATAGATAGTAGTAAAAAAAAACCCCAAGGTTCATGTTTCGGTTTTAGGTGTAAGTAGAACTCTAGTATGTAAGATAAGCCTGATAACATAAAAAATTAAAACATCACTATGAAAACAGCAGGCTTAGACCAAACAATGACAAACAACCTCAGACCACATTGGATGCTGGTGGCAGTGTGGGTATAATTAGAGGTTAACATAGTCAGGCATGGTGCAGTGAAGGTGTGTCTACTATGTGTAGGATGACCCGCTCTTTATTGATATAATATAAAGATCATGATTAAGACATTTAATTTCCTGTCAGCGGGATGATGGTTGCTCTCTGAATCAGAACCAGAAAAATGCCAAATTGTCACTAAGCCGGTTGAGTCAGTGGTGCTGTTTAGTCGGCCAATATATCCAGGCAACTAGCCTGAATAACCAGCCGTGCTGCCAGTGAGCTGAGACGAGAACCTGCCGAAATACAGCCAGGCAGGGAGAGAGTCACAGCAAGCCAGACATCCCTTCCACTATAGCTGAGCCAGACACCACATCGGCTCATATAGCCCATCAGCTCTGTCTGTTCAGCCAAGAAGCCTGCAGGCCAGGGTATCGAGCAACACGCAAGATTATAGCTGTTACAGCCAAGCATCTAGTTATCCGTATCTCAAGGCCAAGACTAGATTGTGGCGGTCAGATTCTCAGCTTTATTTTAGCATCAACACTAGGTCACTGGGGTCTGTACTTGCTTTCTGGAAAAGACTGAACCACTGCGTTTAAGATTATAACCTTGCAACAATGTTGAAGATGTAAAGCTATCAACAGAGTTTTCTTATATTGGTGCTCTAAAGTATTTTTGTTGGTTGGTTTTAAACTCGGCCATCAGGCCATGCGTCTCACATGGCTGCTGCTCATGGCTGTAATCAGCTGTGGTTGATTAGGACGGGAGAACTGTAATTTCAATGATTTTATGGATGAATAAACTGAACCTTGAGCCAAGTGGCAACAAAATAACAGAAACAGCAAACCGTGCACTGAATACAACCTGTGTACAGTGGTCAGTATGTTTCAAACAAAGTGTCTGTTGGCTTGCCAAACAGTCTGAAACCACTTCCATCTCACACTTTTCTGATACAAGCTGTTGTTTTAAGCATACCCTGGCCGTGGTATAATCATTTGGCATTTTGGGAAATTTGCCTTTTTGAAAGTTAGATGAGCAGATTGATCGTGTCTGAGTGATAAATGTGAAACTACAGTCAGCCGTGTAATTAGCATCAAGACCAGAAACAGAGGGAAACAACTGACGTGGCCATGATCACATATTTGCGTACTGGGACCTTTAAAGCTCATATATATATTTACACGGTGTTCTGTATAGTGTGTGTTTATTTTGAACACTTTTAATTTAACAGAAATATTAAGACATTTCCCACTTATCGAGGCACTCCTGCAGGGCATGAAGGGTTAACTCAGCCCTCGCTTGTGCATCTTATGTATCACGATAGATTCAAGTCACAGATATAACTGACTGATGACCCCAGAAATTAAAACATGACAACAACTTTTCTAAATCCAGACAGTTGTTTGATGACACTCAGCCAAATTCTAAAGGTCGTCAATCTTTATTCACTCATCTAACTGTCCACCTTCAAAAATAATCTGGTCAGATGCAGTAAAGCAGTATTTTGAATCAGTTTCTCAGGTAGTTCAGATTTAGAAATCTTCTTTTGAAGGCTCCTCTTGAGAACTGATGGAACTGTGGTAACAGGGCATTCTGGAGCTCAGAGATGCGCACCATTGGTGATGCTGATCCTGCCTTTGGGTTCAATGCTCTAGGTGGTGTTGGACTCCATCTGCTTCATGAAGACCTGCAATCTGTTGGTGTTTGCACTGGATGAAGGAATTGGTGTGGGTCAGCCTGAAGTTCTCATCAGCAAACTTTATGGCATATGGACTTTCTGCTGGTTCTGTTGTGGTTGGTGTAGTCAGCGTCCTGGCACATGAAGTCAGGGATGAAGCTCTTGAGCAGAGGCCATAAAAGTATTGAGCAGCAAATAGTGTTTTAATGCAGTGGACTTGATTACTTTTGAATCCGGTGTATGTGGATTGTGAAAATTGCATCAGAATATGGGTGAGTGGTGCCATGTGATGATTTTTAGGGTCACCTGCCAGTAACCTCTGTGACTCCAAAGTATGGTAATACCCAGCACTAGGGTTAACTGAACTTGTTTTTTTGGACATGAGTATATAACAATAAGTGCCTCTATGATGCCATAACTGTATATAGCTGCCTTGTTAGTTCTGAGAAAATCATTATGCCTAAAACCTGCTGTGAAAAAATCCTAATGGAGCTCAAAGCCTCAGAGTTGAAAAGCACTCACCATCTTTTTTTCTTCCTTCTCATCATTATCCAATACTCTGTTCTATTCTCCGCCACATCAGCGGTGAGTATTAAAGATATTAAAGCCACTGGCTATATATTCATCATTTCTAACCACATTGTCTTTCACAGCTTTCTGTTTATGAGGCAGCAGCTGAAAATGAAAATATCTTCACACCACTGGAGCTCAGCTCTTCTGTTTATCAGGAAAAAAGCCTGAGAAGGAAAGAGGGGGAAAAAAACACAGGAAGCAAAAACAAAGAAAACAAATTGTGAGCCTCCCATCACTTGCTCTCTCTTAGTGGTCTGTCATCTCCTCGCATCTCGCTCACACACTTTGATGAGGAAGAGGAGGAAGAAGAAGGAAGGAGGGGGAGCGAAGAAAACTTTCTGATGTTTTTCCTATTTAACGTTTCCATTTTATCTCCCCCGCTTTCATGCCTTGGACTGAGGAGAGAGGCGGCGAGGCGTTGCGGGTATTTAATGGGTTTTTCATTTTGAGGAGGCTGAAGAGTTTATCAACAGGAAGAAGTCAGTTTTCTGGGTCCTTAACCTCTCTCCACATGTCTGTAATTTAACATTGTTCAGAAGCAGAGGGCCGCTGTGTTAAATGCCCAGGAGGAAGCTTTGTCAAGGACGATTATGTTGTTGGTAAGAAGATGACTGCTGAGACTTTGCTTGCAGTAGTGTGAGTTGGGTGAAATCTCTGTGGATGCTGCTTTGAATGAGAACCTGTGGTTCTCCACATATCTTTGAGAAAATAAATATCTGTTATAACTTCAAAATGCAACGTATTCATGGACCACTCTTAGTGTTTTTTCTCTGACAGAGAGCTGGTTCAGTTCTTGTTTGCAAACCAGTTCCATTCCAGAACTACAGAACCAAACATCCTGAAGTGATCTAACACATTTCGACTGCAGAACCACTGAATCTCATGATGCAGAAGAACAACAGACCAGCTGACATCTTCAGACAACCAGGCACACACACTTCTTCTGTTATGCATGCTTCTTCTTTTGGTGTTTATTGGCAGTTGGCAGCTTTTATTTCTGTCACCACCACTTTCTGGATAGGTGTGCTCCATTTTCCTTTTGTTTTCGCACGTTTGCACACCCACTCATGGTGAAGATTTCATCAGAGTTCTCACTTGGATCCATCTAGAACCTGGTTCTTTTTGGGAATCAGTGGATGGTGAATAACTGAAAGCTTCTGCTGAAATTCAGCCAATGTCCATATTGAAAGAAAAACTCTACATCTTCTCCATTATTCTCCTATTTTTAATGTTTATTTGCAGTTCGCAAACAGCTTTTAGATTACCGCCATCTTGCTTTTTTTTTTTCCTTAAACGGGTTTACCCCACTTACTCACGTCACTGGGAATGATAATTCTAGGTTTCAGACAAAACAATTTTTGCTCAAATGTCCCAGAACTTGGCTTGCAAATGACAACCAAACCGGTTGGTGTTGGACGCGAAAACACAATGTGTGTTCAGTGATTCGTCAGCGTCCTCTGCAGTGAGCCAAACACTGGAGTCATCTTCACAAATAAGTTCAGCTGAGTAAGTTCATTACTCAGTCATGTATACAGTTGTGTCACAAGTGTGGAATTTTATCCTAGTTTCTGATATGTGGAGGGACTAAACAAATAAGTCATCAAGGAGCATCAGTGTGCCACAATAAGGAGATAATCCACACTGAAACTCCTGATTCCTGAAGTGTGACTCACACATCCACGTCTCTGTATGTCTGAGTTTCACCCTGAGAAATTAAGAAGAAATTAAACTATTTAAACACAGTAAACAAACAAAAAAAAGTGTCATTCAGAAGACCTGAGAATAATGATTTTATAAACAGGAAAACTGTGTTGCTCAGGATCATCCTTCCAGGAAGTAAATCTTGTTCTTTATTTGGGTTTAATAAAGTCTGATTTTTTTCTCCTAAATCTGCCTCAGGAGAAAGATGGAGCAACAGCTAGGATCAGTTTAAGACATACTAAATAAATAAGAGGGATCTCATAATACATAAAATATAATTGTCCCATAACGTGACTGTTTAGGTTTAGTCTTTTTCTCCATATGGCAGTATCAGTGTTAGCCAGCTCTTCTCTGATTGGTCCAAGGTTGGTCTGAGATTTTTCAGCAAAGGTTCCTTCTTATTAAAATAAAGCAGAAATCACGTCTGCCCTCTATCTGAAGTTTGCGCCACAGCTCAAGTTGTGTGGCAAGTCACCTATTCCCAGCAGCAGGGCAGGTGACTGTATCTGGGCCTGAATCTAAACTAACCAGTCATAGTGATGAAGTTACGTATTTGTGTTTCATGTCTGGAAACTGAGCTTCATGGTACATTACTAGACAGTACTTGTTAGTAGGATTAATCAGTAGTTGATCTTGGTCTTTTATGGACATTTAGATTATCTAGCGACTGTTTACAGGACGATCCCGGTGTATGTTTTGGCTCTCAGCATCCTGGCGAGGTGCATGAATCATCATAATCCACAGATACAGAGCGTTGGTTTCAGTAATGTACTAGACTATTACAAACCATGCTCCTAACAGGTGAACTTTTGGGTGATGAACTTGTTGACTTGCTGCAGAGGTATGTAAACACAGCCAACACCTACTGCTAATCAGACAGCAGCCCAACCGCATGTGTACACACACACTGAAAAAATGTGTTTCCATTCCCGGTACGGAGAGCCTCCCTCGCCTGTTGCTGTGTGCTGGTATCGTACAGACAACCCAGACACCCAGCTCCACCCCTGTCTTTTGTGTGGATGAATGAAAGGTTTAAAAGAACAAAAGAAGAAGCTTTGAGATCACTTAATCCCTTCACCGTTCCTTTGAAACTGGCTTTACCTCTTCTCTTGCTGGTATTTTAATTTTCTCCTCAAAACAAGTCACAACCCCAAATCATCATCATCATCATCCCTCTGCTTTCCAGCTATTAGTCACACAATGGAAATGTCACCTGTGTCTAACATAGTGAAACTCTCCAACAGGGAACACTCCTACATTTTCCAAGTGATTGCAAAATGATGTTATTTGCTGTTGGTGATAACTTTGTATGTTACCTGGTTGGTAAGTGTGATCAGGTGGTACTAATAGATGATAACTGTGTATTGTGTAATAACTCATATTAGTTTTGGATCTGGACTCACTCAGGCAGAATAAAGCAGCTAATATTTGTATGTATCCATAAGCATTGATCAAGATTGAATCAGTTATTACAATTTTTTTTGTTGTATTTTTAATCAGGTTAATTTCAGCTAGTTTTAGCTTTAGAGTATTCTAACATATATAATCTAATTAACTGCATGCGCTGATTTTGTAACACTATAGTCACACAAACTGGATATTCTGGCAGGAAAAATTTAAAAAAAAATCTGGCAACATTTCTTTGTTACGTTCAGTATATATAATATACATGTATTCGTAACTTTCCATTTACGTAACTTGTGAAGTCACACTGACTTTGACCTTTGACTACCAATACCTAATCAGTTCATCCTTGCCAAATTTGAAGAAACTCCCTTAAGGTGATAGGATGGACAGAGAGACAACCTGAAAACACAATGCCTGCAGGTAATCAGATTGCAGTTCCATATGTCACTACGCAATGGATTTGCAAACTGGAATGGATGGATATAAAATGGATAAAACAATCTGAAATTTGGGAATTGCATATTGCTGCGAGAGTTAATGTTGGAGTCAACTGAAAACACACTGAAGGAGGTTGACAAAGCATCAGTATTTGATACCCTGGGAATGAGAACAGATTGTTTGGGTGGTGATCTGGCCTGGCAACAATAATATATTGTTGACTTGAAATTGCTAAATTTGCCTTTGGCTAGATTCAGAAATGAAAAACAAATTGGTTAAAATTTGAAAAACTTTTAAAAAAATGATAATGACTGAGGGACCCCAATCATTTGTGTTCACTGTATGTTTGCTGTATTACTGAATATAAAGAATAAAAAACGGAATACAATACATCTTTGTTGTATTCACATAACTGCTGATTATTAGGTAGAAAAGCACATTCAAACACCTGCACGCTGCAATATGGTGAGAAGGACATAAGACATTTTGCAAAGCTGTAGCAACGTATAGTGTCTTTGTTTCTAAGAAACAACAGTGTTCACTGCCAGCTGAGGGTGAGGATGTTAAAATGAGCACCCTCACATGTCAATCGAGCTCAGTGACACCAAATCAAGAGGTGCATCAGTGCAGGAATCCCTCCCTCCCGCTGCCCATGATGACCCGGGAGCTGTCAGTCATGCAGTTGTCATGAGACTACCCTTCCTTGAACTGCTCAGCTCCCTTTGTTGCCAGTCAAACCAGCATCATTAGAAGCATGTCAGTCCCATCATAATGGACCCCCGAGGAGCCACTGCACTGTTTGAACTGTTCACTACACTCTGCTGCTGCCGCAGCGGTGAGACACATCCTCAAAACACACACACACACACAAACACAAAAATCTACTCACATTGCTGTTGCTGTTTTTGAGACTGGAGCACTTTAGGATTTTGAAACTCTTTTGAAGCTCGGTGGAGGAGCTAAAAATGCTGCATCATCAAGGAGAAAACACTGTCCCACTTCAGAAAAAAAAAGATCTGTTATGTTTTTATAACCTTTTTCTTACACCAATGATAGACTAAAATGAAACAGGAGATACCAACACATTTTACATGACTGAAGTCAGCTTTTCAAAAACTTGCTTGGACCACTACACGTGACAGTTCAATAATTTCCCCAGAAACTAACCTGACTGTGTTTTCTTCATGTCAGTGACTTTGTACATTATTTTATGACAACTTCTTTTTGGTATGTTTGTGTCAAGTCATTATAATAACCATTATTATAAAGGTCCTAAGGGGATAGTTTGACTTTTTGGAAAATATGCATTCCACTTTCAAAGGCTAGATGAATAAAACAGATCCACTAATATGCTAAGCTAAGCTAATTGCCTCCTGGTTCCATTCTACATTGAATGAACAGATGTGAAAATACTATACAACTTGTTAGTAGTTTTTATCTGAGTTAAGTAGCTTTAGCTTCACAATCAATGTACAGATATGTACCGTGACACATTTGGTATGGCATTATTTAAAGACTTGTTGTGTTTTTGAAATAGAATGGGATCTCTGCACTGCAGTTTTGCAGGTTAAAAAAATGGGATTGCAGCATAAAGTCTCTGAAATACATCCCCACCCTTTCACCATTCCGAAACTAATCTCCATCACCTTGGAGAGGAGCAGAGGATCATCTCACAGCATGGAGAAAGAAGAAATGATATTTGAGCTGTGGCCCGACTGCTCAGCTTTCGTTTCCCTGCTTCTCTGCTGCTTCTCTGAGCGTCATCTCCCCCTCATTTCCAAAAGTGGATTGACCTTCTTACTCCAGTTCACTCACTACTCTTTCATCCAAGGCTGAAAACTCATCTCTTCAAAAAGTACCTCATGTTACCCTTACCACACACAGTCATCTCCATTCACCTACATCCTCCACTTCTAGTACCTCTAATGTGATCATGACAGACGAGAAAATCTCTCCACCCTACTTCTTACTTTTTTTCTTCTTAACTTCTACTTCTTCCAGTTCTTTTCTCATCATTTGTTCCTGAAATCATGAGTTGAGGGTGGCACTTTGCCATTGCTCTGAAACCTTTATTCCTAGTTAATGGATGCTTGTCTGTAGGAAATTTAACTCATTCTAATACCCTCTCTCAGATAATAATTTTTCTCTCTCTGGTGAGTAAAAGGTAGAATGGAAGTTAATGTTTTTTGAAAATCCTCCCAGTGTTTTGCTTTTGTTGTGTTTGGAGCGAAACCGATCTAACAATCAGTTCAGGTCATGCCTAAACAGCAAAAATAATCAGTGTTCCATCATTTATTAGGGTTTGAGCTCCAATAAATGTCCACAAACAGAAGGGTCATCTTAGTGTCACTGTTACCCCATTTCAGTTTATTCAGGGTGATCAAAGTATGAACTGTGTAAAGCTTAAATTACTTAAGATCTTGCACAAACATTGTCGTCCTACATGTTTGAATCTCAGTCATCCAGGTCATGGTTATCCCAGAGGTGCTCTTCCATGGCAGCTGGACTTGCCTAAAGTTGTTGAAAATGTTTCACCTCTTATCTGATTAGATGATGGCTCCCTCAGTTTTAATTGACTGTTTTAGAATATTAGGTGGAATCATTAAGTCGCTGATGTTAAGTTCACTAGAGGTAATGTGTGAATGTCTGTGAAAGCACCTTGTGAGTGATAGAAGAACTGCATTATAAGTATCCAGTAAGTGGTGTTGTACACCTCTGAGAGAGGGTCACTCCAGTTTGACATAATATGGCTTCCTTTACGCCATGTTCACACCACTGGTCCTACATATAGAGCAACAAGCTAATATAATACCAATTACATTAAAGCAGATATGTGACATCAGTCCATTAGTTTGCCACTCTCTGTAATCTGTCAATCTCTTACTGACTACTTCACATTCTCACTGCACCCTTTTTGATGTCCTTACATGTTCGGAGATGTGTAACATAAATTTCTGACACCGTGCAACAGTTAACCCTCTGAAAAAAATTCAGGCCAGCAATGATGTGAATGCAGGCTTGTCTTGCATTCTTGCAATGCGCTAACTCTAAGACTAATTAGTATGTGACTCCAAACAAATTCAATGAAAAGATGCAGGTAGATACAATTTTGCACTAGGCTACACGAATTAAACCAAAGACATATCTGCACTGCTGAAATCTGGAGTTTCTAGTGAGTTTCGAATGTGCACAGTTGATTATTAACTAATAGTATTATAATAGTACCTAAACACACTAAGGTTGTTGAGTAAACTCATTAAAGTCAATGATAGTTGTTGAGTAAACTCAGTGTAGTTCTGTATATGTTGTAATAGTTTGACTGGTTATTTAACAGATTTTGTTCAGCTTAATCAAAGAGAAGTTGTCATTTTTATAGTGGATGGAAAGGTGGAGACTACAGTTTGTACATTATGGCCTATTTTACTTTTAAAGGGCTTTAAAGGTACAGGAAACCAGCTGTTTTGCTGTTCAATCACCCACATTTTATCTGGGGTGAGGTTGACGTACTTGTTGTGTAACCAAAAAAAAAGAAAAGAAAAGAAAACTCAGCAAACTGTTATTCATGATAATCCAGCCCCAGACTTAAGCGGTTCTTGGTTGTAGAACAGTAAAGAACCAGTTTTCCTGGCCGGGTCTGGTTCTTTGACTGTTGAAATGTAAGAACTAGCCCAAAATTGTGCAGTGGCTCTGAGCCAACTTGGTGGAAAAAGGATTATAAGTAAACCTCATGCCATTACAGCATCCAGATGCTGCTACAGGTTGATAAACATCATAAATGAACTTTAACCTTATCTCAGTAGGAGACTTCAGTGTCAGAAGTCTGTCTTTGGCAGAAAGGTTCAGTGCTACCTCAACCTTTTTTCTTTCAGCCCACCTACTACTAGCTCTACTAGTCTTTTCTCTGTCTCTGATGTTGAGATCATGGACGTCTTTTGTCACTTTTATCAGTGCTTTTGTTATTTCCTAATGTTCAGCAGTGCATGACTAAAGCACAAAGGTTCACATCCACATCCATGCGAGGCTTTCGGGGATGATGAAAGAGAGACAAATT
Source organism: Ctenopoma kingsleyae (assembly GCA_032353495.1). Classification (NCBI taxonomy): domain Eukaryota; kingdom Metazoa; phylum Chordata; class Actinopteri; order Anabantiformes; family Anabantidae; genus Ctenopoma; species Ctenopoma kingsleyae. The sequence goes on from JAUBNQ010000013.1 coordinate 17,847,122, forward strand.
AACAAAGCGACTCAATTTCATTTGCATTGTTTTAATGGCAGAGTGGAAGGGTTTTTGCATACATACATATAAATGGATGAATTAGCTCTTTTGGCTCAAAGAGCGAAAGCCTCGATTACAGGTTTGGTCCATTGTGGTGGAGACAGAGAAATGAGGAAAAAACAATAGCTTGCTTTTCTTTGCTTGCGCTCCAGCCGGATCATCTGCACTGATCCGTATGATTGGCTAATGATAAGGATTCTCCTGTATGCACGCACACACACACACACAGACACACACGCGCTGAGCTGGGATGCAGTGATAATCACAAGCAGGATGACAGCAGATTGGACTGTATATTATAGTGGAATAATGAGAGGGACACATGGCAGAGGAAGAAGAGGGGAGATGAGGTCGATTTGGAAAAGAAATGAGAAGAGATTTGAGATGGGGGATGGAGTCTTCTTAAAATGTGCCCACACAGGGAGCAACTCAACCACTTTTGGAGACCTGGGCAAAGTTCTTGTTGGAAACTTTTGGGCTCACCCCTGTAGCTCCACCACACGCATGCATTAGTTTTTCTAAAGTCTTCCTTAATTTGTGGCTCGAAGAACATGGGGAGAGTTGTTATGTGGTCACATGTGGTGACATCACATTACTGGGGAGGATTTGAGCGTGGGAAAGAGGAAGTGACAGGGGACAGCTTTAGCAGGAATTCCCAAGAGAGAAAGAGAGGAAAAGGATCTTCTTCACTGAAAATTTGCCAAAGCTCTCAACACAAAGAGCGACGTTTAGACCTCAGACACAGGTTGAAGTTATATCATCTCAGTAACTGAATTTAGTTTGTTTTTTTTGTTCATGAGTAAAATCTAATCAAGTTGTTTAGTTGTGTATCAGTAGATTCTGACAAACTACTATGAAAATAAGCCACTGGGTTAATAATGCAGGACCCAGCACACCCAGAACATTTCCTATTAATCAACTCCTTTTTATAATAACCTCTTTTTATTGTGTAAATCTGGTGTTTTTGTCATCCCAGTGTGTTCTTTTTTCTATATTGGTTGGTGGCCTTAAACAAACAGGAGAGAAAGAGATAAAGAAAAGCCTGCAAAGGACAAAGGAGATGAGGAAGAGGAAGGGGATAAAGTAGAGGGCATGGGTTCATGTCTTTAGCTGCATTCAATATGTATGAAGTTTCCAGTGCTGGAGGCTCGATCTTCTCCAGGAAAGCAGGTGCAAACTGCTGCAGTCATTACATTATACAGTATGTTCATATGTAGATACAGCTCCTAATAATTGCATCCTCAGTATTATATACTGCCACTGCCTATGAATGGAAACTCACTTCCTTCTGACTGTGCTGCACTGATGTGAAAGTAGCTGGTTTGCAGACATTCCTCTGAGTTAAGTCTGCTTTATAGAAGTATATAAACACTGAACCCAAAGTTCATTTGTGTTGTCGCCCATGAGTTGAGATGTGGAGCTGCTCCACTGAGAACATTTTGGAGACAGACTGGGAGTTGTGGCACATTTTACATTAGTATGGGGTTTTTGGATTTTATTCTAACTCCAGAGCTCCTACAACTAACCGCAGAGTTTTGTCAAAGCCAGTGAGTGATTTAACACCACACAAGAGCTGATGGATAACAGGAGACAGATGATGTTGGGATGACAGGTCACCAGAACTCTCTCTAACAAACAAACTGTCTGACTCATCTGATTCGTGTTTAAAAGCTCTGGCTTATGATTCTGGGAACTTTTTAACTGTGGAACTCACAAAAAGAAAAAAAAAGAGTTGTTTACCCAAAGTTAAGCAGAATATTTAATTTAATGATTCTAGTCATTAAATGCTGTTGCACTGCCCAGAAAACATCTCTTGTTAATCCAGGAACAGTCTCACTGACTGTTAGTGGACCACTTTGAGGTTTTGACAGCAGCCACCAGAAACACAGTAGTTTATTACAATTTGAGTTTGTTCTGTAACATGTAACATTACTCTCAGCAGAACTACAAAAAAAAGACAAGTTGTTAGATTAAAGCCGGTTGAGATACATCACCCCTCACACCTGTCTGTACATGTGTCTCCAAGTTCTTTTACTTTTGTACTTTAAGTAACATTTAGAGGTTGTACTTGAGTATAAAAATGAAAGGGTACTTACTATTTGTAGTGGAGTATTTTTCTAGGAAAATACTTACACTTTTACTTGAATATTGTGTTTGTGTAGTTTATACACCTCTGCTTATGTGAACAGTATGGGCGCATATGTGCAATATAAAAATGGAATTACACACAACATGCACTGTGCACTTAACATTTGGACCCACAGACTGTGGTTGTGTGGCCACCTGAGCCCCTGCTGTTAATTGTGCATCTGTTCACTGTTACTGTTGCAAGATGAAAACACAGCTTCCTTCTTTAAGCTGGTCCCTACAGCGACTTTATCCCAGTTTTTAGTTTGTATGCACGGTGAAGAAATGTAGGTGAACAACAACAACATAAGAATAAAAATACACTCTTAACACACACACACACACACACACACACACACACACACACACACACACACACACACCCAGAAGGGAAGAAAAACATTACAAACTAGATCAGGTGAGATAAAATTACCCTAGAGAATTATGAAAGCACTTCTGAAGAAAAACAAACTGAACATAACAAGAACAAACTTAAGAATTAAGATGACAAAATAGACACAAGACAATCTATAAAAAAAAAATCTTACTGCAGGTAGAACTTGAAGTTCTCAAGTTAAAACATGAGTACCTGACAGAAAATAGTTTGGGTCAAAGTAGAGTCTGAAAAAGACCATGAACCTGAAAATAGCTGCAAAGAAACTTTACGTGTGTGTGTGTGTGGTAGAATGTTCCCCAATGTCTGATACACCAATCTATCCGTCCAGTGTCTGACAGGTTGGTGTCTGACAGTCTGTGGCCACGGCTGACTGGGCTCTTCCACTGATCCTCTCTGTACTCCTGACCAGTCCTGGCACATTCTAATCTATGCCAGACACATCCAGCACACACGCTTTCCAACCGAGGCCACGTACCGCGATGGACAAAAAATTGAAGTGTGTAAATGTATTTTCTGTGTGTTAGAGTGGAAGACTGAGAGCTGGAGAGCGAGCTGTCTGTCTGGGTTCACAGACAGTTCAGTGTGATTACAGGACCTCCTTACCTCTAATGAGTTGACTTCCCTCTTGCGGAACTGGATCAGACACCTGCCAATCACCCTGCAGGAGCTAAAGCCCGCTAGACCGCCTCCACAGTCTTAGTGTCATGCCCTGAGAATGAGAGCCAGCAAGGCATACTGTTTAGTCTTAAGTTGTTATCACATTACTCTACATCCCTGCAAATATTTGCTTATTCTCCTAGTTCACATAAAGTTAAGCCCACCCAGTCTCACTGACAGAGACCACGGTATCCTACTGTTCAGCTGACTCTTCTGAATGGTCAGTGAGTACAACATCAGCAAAACTGTTGGATGGATTTAGTTTCCTGCGAGCGAGAAAAGACGCTGGAGGGGAAACGGCGAGACTACAACAGGCAGGTAACTGGTTAGGGCTGTAGTAAGGACGGGGTCAGATTATCCAACCTTGCTCTGAGAAAACAAATCAAAAATTCTCACCACTTCATTCCCAACGCCAGAAGCAGCATGTCCACATTTGTAGAGACACTCTTGGGCCACTTTCACCTCTACAAGCCTGTATTGTACTTTTTATACAGGATGGATTGGAAGCAAAGTGGAGCAATAAACCCACTTTGAATGGGTGGTGGCAGGGGGCGGCATGATAACTCAGTGGGTAGAGCAGTCATATTTAAACCCAAGGGTGAGTGGGTCGGTTCCCAGTTCCGGCAAGCTGCATTTTGAGGTGTTCTTGGGCAAGACACTGAACCTCCGAACCCTTGGTGCCCAACCAGGTCGCCTTTCCACGAAGAATTTCCCCAAGGGGCTCAATAAAGTATCATTTCTTATTAAATGGTTCTTAAGCAGTTAGTATGATCTCCTGGACACCTCTATTACTGACACTGGAAAGTACTCAGCACCACACTCAGTGTTGTTATCTGTGCTTAGACAGGTATGCGGTTGGATCAAACAGGAAGAGGTACCCTCCTTTGGAACCAAACAGTTCAAGGAACTGTGGAGAAACAGGAACTCAAATGAGGAACAAAATGCTTAATGCTGATCAATCATCTAAACTTAAATAAATAAATCTTTGTCTGAGTGATAATGTTTGCTTCTCGGATACAACACTTAATATCAACATGATTCCTTGAGTCCTCCAGTCTGAGTTCCTGCAGTGGAACAATGCTATTAATCTGGGTTTAGTTAAGTGTTCCAGTACAAATACTTATCTTCTCATTGAGGGTGGAACGCAAACATGACACGGATGAAGTGACAGTGATCCTGAAAAGTACAGCACGTGTCCAGAAACCATAACAGGACTTTTCATATTTTGTCATGTTTTGGTGTGTGTATCTGATATTCTGATATGTCAAATCCTGATTAAATGGAGGTGTCTCATTGTCTTAATGCCAGTCTGTGCAGTGGTATGAAGATGCTGCCTTGCTAAAGGGCATGCAGAGGTCACTGGAAACAAAATGGGACTCCTAGCTTTCCCCAGCCTAGATTTTATCATTTCACTGAAAATAAAATAGCAGACATAGAATACAACTAGAGTTACAGAATAAATAATTCACATCAAATGAGATCAAAGCAAGGTTAAACAATTTATAATATTACCGAGCTTGTATAAAAGTGTTCATTTGCTGATCTTGGCATTAAACCCTCTTCCACATATTGCTCCAGTGGAGAGAATATAGATCATTTCATGAGCTGTAATGTACTCCAGCATTAACATCTGCATTGTGTTAATGCTTAAGTAGAATGGGAACATTCCCGCACTAATTTTGATATACACACGAGCTGGTGAAAATAGAGACATGCAAATCCCAGAACAAAGTGTTCTTGTTTTTTTTCCCCTTTTAATAGATGCGTGTGAGGAGATCATAAGTGAGATCATTTCTCACGTTGACACGGTTTGCAGACATTAGCCCAGTATAACCCAGTTTAAATAGGAATTTGAAGAGGCTCTACGGGAGGTACAGTGTGACCCGGTTGTGTATACTCATACATATAGATAACATGCATCAAAGAGGAGGTGGGAGTGAGACACAGAGATAAAAATATAAAGAGAGGCA